>LNAC01000289.1:1577942-1602111 GCA_002007465.1 Ailurus styani
AAAAACCCCTAAGACATAGATATTAGTGGTCTCCTAATCTGCATCAGGACCTGGAAAACCAGTGATGTTTAAATCAGAGCACAGACAGGGATATTGACAAGTAATGAATCAGTTACATGATCTGATTAGAGCCTAGCAGCGAACTCCATAGACTGCAGTAGAAACTCAATGAATACCTGGTGAACGGGTACATGAACTTCAGGGGACCCACGGGTGTTGTAGAGAAGTCAGCTTAGCTTTTAAAAATAGTGGGCTCAAGGTACTGAGATGGAAATGTGAAGTAAGAAGCTGGATTTATAGTGGAGTACAGGGGAGAACTGAGCTGGAAATAAATATTCAAGAATCATCTATGCAGACAAATTAAAGACGCTCTTAACATGTCTCTCTTATTAACTACACAGAAAGACTAAGAGTTTGACCATGAGATAGATGGATGATTAAAAACAAACAGATAATGCTCTGTAGGTTCTAGAGAATGAGTGGAGTCATTAGGAAAAAGAGTGGCGTGAACACACTTAAGTAAATTGAGGTGGTGTCAAGCACTCCAGATAATGAAGAGGGTAGGCAGAAGAGGTGATAGAATTCCAAAGTCAACAAAGATGACAAACTTTTTAAAAATTGTCTAGGTATCCTACAGAGAACATTGTCTTCACAAATATAACATTCTAAGATGTTGAAAATGTGAGATAGGATTAAAAAGGAAACAACGCATCATTTAATTCTTCAAGGGTTCTTGCATAATTTCCTTTGAAATTCGGCCTGATCTATTTAGTTAAAATTTTGATCATAATTATTTGTGTTATGATCCATATATATCCAGAATATATCCAGATTTTGTGGTCTGAATCCCACAGACTAAAAGCTCTATGAAGTCAGGAAACATGTCTCTATTATTCACCCACCAATGTACACCTAGGGCTAGTCCAGGGCGTGGAATATAGTAGCACACAATGAAGACTTGTTTCAATTAAGTAAGGAAGGAAGGGAGGAAGGGAGGAGAGGAGGAAGGTAGGAAGGAAGGTTTTTTATTTGCCTTGGTTTTTTATTTATTTATTTATTTATTTATTTATTTATTTATTTATTTATTTGACACAGAGAGAAAGAGAGATAAAGCACAAGCAGGGGGAGTGGCAGGCAGAGGGAGAGGGAGAAACGGGCTCCCTGTTTCTCTCTCAGCAGGAGCCTGACATGGGACTCGATCCCAGGACACTGGGATCATGACCTGAGCTGAAGGCAGACACTTAACCAACTGAGCTACCCAGGTGCCCCTCCGTGAAGACCTCTTTGTTACCATTATTATTTTTGAACTCTCTTTATTTCAATTCCCATGGCTCTATGTTTGTATTTTGCAGAATTTAATCAATATTTACCTTGTACAGAAGAAGCTTGTGAGTATGACTCACTTCCCTACAAATTTCCACCCTGCTTAATTAAAGCACAGTATCTGTGACATGAGGGCCACATAATAAATGTTCACTTTTGTTAGTCCTGATTATTTAGCCACATAAAGTATTTTATTTTTATCTGTAGGTCAGTATTATGATTACCACTAACCCATATAAAAACATTTCACAGAAGTCATAATATAGGCATTACCCTCAAATCATCTTCATCAAGAAATTAGACTAGAGGAACTTTTTATACTTAGAAATAACAGAGAATACATTATAACAGAGAATAACAGAGAAGACCTTTATATCATATCATCATAAAAGATTTTATCAGGTGAGAAGTAGACTGATTCTCTGAAAGCTAATTTTTCATCCAAGTCTTTTTTCTGTATTCATTTTTTGTCCACTTGAATTCTCCTCTTGTTAAGACTTTTTTTTTCACTTAATGCAGATGAGTCATTTCTTTCTCCAACTTGTCTCCGTAATTCATGTCACTTTAAAACCATGAAAGCTTTCAAGGTCACCACCAATCAGACCAGTCATCTTGATAAAAATAACATTGCTTCATCATGCCATTTTGGCTTTTAAGTAATTTACTTCATTTGGCATAACCCCAATCCCTTACTTCAGCCACATCTGTTGAAATGAAAGCAGAAATGTTCTTTTTTAAACTTACACTGTTAAAACATATACCATTTTAAATATATCACCAAAAATGCGGAATTTTTAAAGACAAGGGAGTTGTTACTGACTTCTTTCCCTCTCTTCTTTCATTAGAAGGTGAAACACGAAGGAGTAAGATCTTAAGGGAACTGTGGCATATGAATCATTTGATTACTCAAAATACCCAGCCCCAAGCTTGGGTAGAATAATTGAGTCAACAAAGGTTTTATATTCTGATTACCTGAGAAGGGTTCAGCAGGGGGCAAAACGAGGAGATCCATTTTGGTTGGAGATGAAGAAAGTGAGAAGCCTTTGAGATTTTCAGATATACATGTTCATGTAGAACTTGGTTTTAAGGCTTAATAAAGGGAAGGAAGTTTGGGCTGAACATACCAAGATGAAAGTCATCAACATGTAAATGGAATTTAAAGACCAAGAGTGGGTGAACATATTCAGGGAAAGCCTATAACATGAGAAAAGAGATGGTAGAGGAGATAATCTTATTTAATACATGTCTGAACGCCTCAGTAGGGATAGAAAATAGAACTATGTCTCAATACAGCATATGATTCACCCAGGACCAAAGAGGCAATGAATGTTATACATAGAGAATAATTAGATATGTAAAAGTATCTTCCTAGTTTATAGAAGAAATAGTCCATGGTTTATCTATGTGAACAAGATTGAACACAGCTAGTGGGGAAGGAGTAAAGGGGTGAGTTTGAAATATTTGTTGAATGAATGAATGATAAAACATTAAGTTTTGTTTCTAGAATCCAGAGGCTCATCTGACAAGCCTATTTGTTAAAACTTTCTTCCTTGGCCACTGCTTCTGAGAAAGCCTCTAGAAAACTGAATTGGAGAGCTAGTTCCTCCTTTTCTCTACCTGTTTTCTCTCTTATCCAGCTGCTAACCTTTATGCCAAGGTTCTAATGGATACAACAAAATAGATATTGCATTCAAATATACCTGCTCCGTTTCCTCTCACACTGTCTATTCAGAATCCCTGCCATGCTGAGCATGATATGAAATAGGAAGGGTTCCTTTATCCATCTTAACTTTGCTTTCTCTCCTCTGAGCCCAGGGCTGACTCTTATGATTCAAAAGAATAAAAAGTATCGCCAAAACCAGAACTTCTCACCTTCCAGCCTGGTGTGTCTTCCCTATGCTTATCCCCAGTGTGCTGCTCTGATAAAAGCAAAGGCATTTTATAATCCCTTCAATCACTTCATTCCCATAAACAAAATATTTTAGATTCGACAGTTTTAAGGTATATTTTGACGACCTGAGGGATGTCTGGGACAGGAGTTTGGGGGAAGGAGAATCCAGTAAGTCTTTAATAAGAAGCGTTCTCCTTTCTGCAAATGTCATTACTTCTACAGTAGTTTCTTATTCCCGTCTTTGGTGCCTGGTAAGGCCTATAACAGACATAATCAGATGCCTCAGCAATGGATCCCCCACCTCACCCTTTCACAGTGACAGACCCTGTTCTGATGTTTGTTCTCCACACAACTTTGTGCTCATGGAAGGTGTTAGGATTCTCAGCCTAAAGAGTGTGGGTCTTGATTAGTCCAAGCTTATGGAATCATGATAATTCTAGTTGTCTTGCCAGTCACTGACTTAGGAAAACACATGGCACCCAGTTCCAGAGAATGAGACAAGAGAGGAAAGCTGGTAAATGAGCTATGCTTTCTGAAAAGGATTTTTGCTTTGAAAGAGAAACACAGAAGGAAAAAAAATTGTTTCCTGCCTCTGGACATGGTTTGCTGAGGAGGATTGTTAAAATTGTTGCCACCATCTTAAGGTGCTAAAGGAGGGCAAAACCAAGCTGTTGGAGAGCAAACTGATTGAAGATATATGAATAACTTGCCCTACCTCAGACCTCCTTGTTGTATGACATTACAAATTTGCTTTATTTTTACAACTTCAAGTTAAGGTTTTTATTACTTGCAGCCAAAAATTTATCAACTGAGAAAGACCCTACTGAATAGAGTAGAATGAAAGAAAGGTTAAAGGACAGACATTGACTTCCAGTTAGCATGGGGGCGGAGGAGGTGTGTGTGTGAAAAGACACCATCCTGCACTTCACTTTGGGAGAAGAAACCTGAGGAAACAGATCAAAGGGAAGGAACTGGGAACCCATGTGTTCTAGTTTTCTAAGCAGTGTCACATTAAAACAAAACAAAACAAAACCCACATACCAGTGTGATGAAAAATAATCTCAAATGAAAGTAACTTCAGGGGCACCTGGGTGGCTCAGTGGGTCAAGCCTCTGCCTTCTACTCAGGTCATGATCTCAGGGTCCTGGGATCAAGCCCCCATTAGGCTCTCTGCTCAGCGGGGAGCCTGCTTCCCCCTCTTTCTCTGCCTGTCTCTCTGCCTACTTGTGGTCTCTGTCAAATAAATAAATAAAATCTTAAAAAATAAAAGTAATTTCAATATTTCCTTGGCTTCTTAAAAACACCCAAAGGTTTGGGGGAAGATTAGCCTATATCTAATTTACATAAAATAGTGAAGGCTTTTCTCTGTTTCTGTGACTTCAACATTATCCATAGAAATGCTGGTTTTTTTCCCCCAGACCTCCTTTTTTCCCAGTGTTACCTCCCAATCTACAGCTGCTCACACCCACAGAGTACACTCCTTCCAGTGCCTCTTTTTCTTCCCTCTTTGGTCCTTTGTCTTCATTCCTTCCTCCTTGTACCAGGAAAGGTATATGTCATCAATTTTAGAGGCAAATTTCCCGCCCTGGCTTTTCCCAAGTCATTGATCTTCTAAGTGCCAGGACTCTGTGACAGAAATTCCTGAAGAACTTATATGGCAAGGTCAGACTTCCCTTATGGGCCAGGAACAAAGGGGTGGGATTACTCACACTTCCAATATTGCTATTTTTTGTCCTCAGAAATTCGTAGCTCCAGACTGGAAAACTCTGCAGGACAAATGACCTGATTTCTTCCACAAATAAGTTGTGAGGGTTGTGGGGGGACCGAAAGACAAAGCAGGAACTTATGGATAGAGAAAGACTAAAGAAACATATCAACCAATCACAATGCATGAACCTTATCTGGATTTTGATTCTATGGAGTTCCAAGAAAACACACTTACATTTCTGACATCTATGAGATTATTGGAAATTAGAACACCAACTGAATATTTAATAAGGCATATTTACTAAGGAAATGTTTGTTTTATTTGTAATAATGGTATTGCAGTTATGTTTTTTAAAAGAGTTATTAACTTTTAGAGATACATACTAGAATTATTTGCAGATCTGATTACATGGTCGGGTATTTGCTTCAAAATAATATAGGAAGGGTGGAAATGGCCACGTAGCTATTGATCCTTATTGAAGCTGGGAAATAGGTACATCAGGGTAAGTTATACACTCTTTCTGGTTATGATTGAATTTCTTTGTAAAAAAAAATGTTAGAGCATCTTTTTAGGAATAGATAGTACACAACTTGAAAATGCCACTGGTAGGTGACTTGGTGAGGCTTGCTTGTTGAGGCCTGGGAAGGGCCATTCTGGATACTCATGGTCTCTGTAAGCATGTTTCCTAAACATCCATGATCTACCTGCATACTTCCTGTGTTAGAACCCATATTTCAGACCCATTATGTGGCATTTGCAATTATTCTGATAGGTACCATGACCTTTCCAGATTTGCTCAAAACCCAACTACCTGGGTGCCTGGGTGGCTCAGTGGGTTAAAGCCTCTGCCTTCGGCTCAGGTCATGATCTCAGGGTCCTGGGATCGAGGCCCGCATCGGACTCTCTGCTCAGCAGGGAGCCTGCTTCCTTCTCTCTCTCTCTGCCTACTTGCAATCTCTCTTTAAAAAAATCTTAAAAAAAAAAAAACCAACCCAACTACCCACTTCTGTACCCATACAGAAAATATGTCCTAACTATAGCGTTTGTTGACACATCTCCTTGAAAGAGGATGGTGAAATAAATCCAGGTCATTAGATAAGTCTGTGGCAATTTTCTCTTAGCCATTAATGCCATCAGCCACAGGGTAAAAGGAGTCTTTTAAGCTTACTGTTTCTGTCTTCCATAATGTGTGTAATAGGTTTTCATATCTTCTCTGTATTTAGTAAGGCTAATCTGTGAAAAGGAAGCCAGAGGCCAAATTATATTTAAACATCTCATTTGAAGTTATCTCAGCAGATGTAAAATTATTTTTCATTCTGTATGACTCACTCTTTTGTAAAAGACCTTAAGTTCAGATTCTAACATATTCAAAATATTCACTCAGTTTTGTTAATCTAAATTTGTTCATTTCTAATGGCTCTGATGCAACTCTTTTTCATAACTCATTTGTATTTGTATAATACAGTGCCAATTTCTAACTTTCTGGAACTGATTGTGGATTTTAGTTACTGAAACAAATAACTCTCAAACATTTGTGTGTTTCTGTAACTTGGAGTTCCTTTTGTACACATTTCTTTACTTGAAAAAAATGTAATTCTTGTTTTTGTTATTCAGCTTTGTAATTCATCAGCCTTCAGTCTGGCAGTTAGCATGTTCAAGCTAAGGAAATGTATATTCTCAAATCCTAAAACAAATGGATTCCCAAGGAAGGTGAACATAAAATATAGTGGGAGAAGTGGACCAGGGATCCAGAGAGCAGAAGGATCGTATATAGAGGGCATTTGTCTTTTTCTTCCCTAGTATCTGACCTCCCTGCTGTTTCAGAAATTCTCTATACAGGAGTGTTAATAGAAAACAGAGTCCCTCTTCTATAAAAGCCAAAGAGGCCAGTTTGTTGCTTTCTAAGCCTCCTGTGGAGGCTTTTGTTGAGGCTCGTGAACCAGGCTCAGCCAATGAAATGTATCTGACTTGGAGTTAGAGTCTAGATCTAGTGATCCCAAGAAGCAGGGGAATTCTTTCTGCCGTAGACGCGACAGCAACAACATCGGTGTCTGGAGGAAGGACTGGCACAATCACCATGGTGAGAGCCAGTGCCCAGTGCCAGTAACAGTGTGGGCGCAAGCTGCAGCATTCACTCTGGTGGCATTATTACTAGTTTTCTCACTGGACTGATTCTCAAAACTGGTTTTATGGCACGCTAGGGTGGCTCAGTTGTTAAGCGTTTGTCTTCGGCTTGGGTCATGATCCCAGGGTCTTGGGATCAAGCCCCATGTGGGGCTCCCTGCTTGGCGGAAGCCTGCTTCTCCCTCTCCTGCTCCCCTTGCTTGTGTTTCCTCTCTCACTGTCTCTCTCTCTGTCAAATAAATAAAATCTTTAAAAATAATAATTTAAAAAACCCTGGTTTTATTTTTGATTCTGGCTACACCATCACCTTTTTATATTTACCCATTTTCTGACTGGGTCTTTGTTTTTCTTTCTTTCTTTCTTTCTTTTTTTGCCAAAATTATTCAAGTAATCCATAATCTATTCAATACATTATTTTCCAGTCTAATTCAGCCAACGTTAGCTTCTGTTGGTGTTGAGTAAGAATCCTGATTTTATAAAAAATGTTACCCACAGTGGCTATAGCACAGAACCTCCAGGAAATCTGGGAGGTAGGGAACATAGAGTCACTCTTAAGGAACAGGAAAGTGGTAGCCCATGACCTGCCATGACAAAATATCTAATAAACTATCCCCTGAGTGTCCTTGGAATGAAATACCCATCAAAGGCAAGATTTCAGAAGTGAGAGCCACCAATGGCATTCAAAGGGCATGAGATATTGAAAATAAGGGAAAGTGTGTTACAGGCTTTTAACAACCCTTGTCAGCTGAAAAAATGAGACAATCAAACCCCAAATCCTTGTCTAAAGGCATAGACCTGTGTGTCTACTCACAGGAAGGAATATCACCTTCTCTTCCTCCACCCACCACTGTGTGGTTTAGAGAGAATTCTTCTCAGTTTGCTGGTATCAACTCAAAGTGGTCTCCTGGACAGTTGTGTCCCCACTAAGCATCACTTTAAAGGCAATGGAGAAGGCAAGACTTATCGGTAGGCAAAACTTTGGACAGTAGACGTCTTTGTCTTCTTTGCCTAAATGGACAGTTGTCCCCAAATCAAGAACTATACTAATTTGTGAAGAATTATTGGTTTTACTTGATAGTCTTGGACTTGAAGGCAAAAAAAAAAAAAAAGTGAGGATCAATGGCAAACAAGTTTGAGGAAATGTTATGGTCCGGTGTGTGAAGGGAAGTGTCGGTCACCAAAGGCTCCTACTCTGGAAAAAGTGTTTCATAATTAGGAGGAAAGACACCTCACCCTGGGTCCTTCCCCAGTCACCCCAGTGCTGTTCAATGAGCTCATGCACAAAGTACCAGAGTAGCTGTATCAGTTCTCTATTGTTGTATAACAAACTGCCCCCAAATTCAGCAGCTTAAAACTAGGGACTGAGGAAAACCTGGAAGAATCATGACATACACACTTGCTGTGGTAAGTCAGGGTCCTTAATTCTGGGAATCAATTCTCTCTTTAAGTCAGTTAGTTTCTAGGTCTAACAGCTGTTTCAGGTCTAGGCAAGGTATTGTAACTTTGGGGGACCAACTGCCCTCAGCCCCCCAATCATTCATTCTTGATATCTTTTAGTGGCACAGCCTAAGTAGTACTTTACTCACTGCCCATTTATTTGCCCCTAGAGACACCATGTTCTATCAACCATTTCCATGACTCTAACAGTCAGGCCCCACATGGCAGCCCTTCTAAACTTGCCACTCATTAAAATGTGTCTGACTTCCAACAGTTAAGTGCTGCCATCAAACTCTGCTCTTTCAAGGACTTTGCCTCTCTACTGCAAATCTCGCCATTCAGCCTAGTCTAGAGAACATGCCCACTCCTGACCTTTTCACTCATGCTGGCATCCCTCTCAACAAGACAGTCTGTATTGCTTCAGTGAACAGCATAAGCTCTGGGCTCTTCTATGGACTATAGTCCCCTGATGGGACTTTGGCCTTGTATTATATATTTCTAATAGTTTCCCTCCACCATACCCATATCTCTGAGCCCTTTTGTTTCTTCTTACACTATGTTTTGGAAATTCTGCATTCATACCTCATGTGTGGTCAGTAACTAGTAGTTTGTCCTCACCATCTCCCCAAATCCTTGCCAAGGTATTCAATCGTCTGTCTCAGTAGAGGGATCGCAGATAAATAAACCCTCCCTTTTCCTGCCCTTATGTTTGGCCTACCCTGATTAAGCACTCACAAAATCCCGGACCATGTATGATCTCCAGGTCCTAGGGGTGCATGTTAGCATGTCCTGCAGCAATTTGGAGATGTAGTCCCTTTCCTTATTGAGCCCAGCACGTCTCTAGCTGAGTTTATGTTGTAATTCAACCATTGTTGTAGCCTGGTGGACAAACGGGAGCTGAGGGCAGAGCCTGGGGAAAGGGAGGGCACAAGTCTTTGCAGGGAGAGGTTCTGCGTTATTTCCAAATAGAAGAAGGTTCCTAGTCTTTAACAGAAATAAGCCTTTCGGGGTGACTGGGTGGGTCAGTCATTAAGCACCTGCCTTTGGCTCAGGTCATGATCTCAGGGTCCTGGGATAGACCCCCGCATCCGGCTCCCTGCTCAGTGGGAAGCCTGCTTCTCCTCTCCCACTCCCCCTGCCTGTATTACCTCTCTCGCCATCTCTCTCTCTCTGTGAAATAAATTTAAAAAAAAATCTTAAAAAAAAAAAGGAAGGAAAAGAAAAAAAAAAGGGTCTTTGAAGACCCATAGGATGCAAGGAGATCTGGGAATCCAAGACTTGTAGGACATCAGTTTCATCCCATAGGTCATGATCCCATTTCTTTTTGTCAACAAAGGTCATGATCTTGGTGCCATAGACCTGTCCTGGAAGGATGTGATTTTTTGAAGCCCAACTACTCTTCATTCCATCCTGGGCCTGGTGCCTGGTTTCTCTGCCCTCCTGTGGCACAAGAGGAGAGCCTGTTATGCTACCAAGAAGGACCCCCCGGCTTTCACACCTAGCTTTCAAGTGACAATGAATCATTCTCAGCCTTTTGTTTTGTTTTTCTCAGTATCTCTATAAAGCATTCATCGTGTTTAGCCAGAGCCACCAGCTCCCTCCCTGTAGTTACTATTTTCCCCATACTTCTCAGACACTTCACACATCACCCTGGCTAGTTCATCGCCTTCTTACCTGTCTGCCATCCCTATTTTCCACAGATGAAGATCTTAACAATCACACTGTTTTGTGCTGAGGCTCACTGTGTTTACCTACCACGAGTAATGGGGTCCTCATTGCCTATCTGTGTGATCCTGCTCCAAATCCTACCCTTGAATGGGCTCTTTTGGATCGCTCCTTCCAGTGACTGTCACAGATTGGGTTCCTTGATTCCAAGGAGAGATTGCATACAGAAGGTTTATTAGGAAGTGCTCTTTGTCTCAATACCCCTGTAAGGAAAAGGGAGGGAAACAAGCAGAATCGGGCATGAGAAGTAAAGTAGCAACATAGCCTCAAACATAGCTTCAGCTGACCCTGTGCGGAGTCCTGAAGATGGAACGATGCTTCACAGTGTCCCAGGTTGGAGAAAGAAAACTGGGTCACCACAGAAAGCCAGCTGTATGAGGAGGCTGTCTTCAGCTGAAGCCATCTCCGCAGAGGGTTGACAGGTGTAGGCTGTCCACTAGTAGCACCACCAGAAGCTAGGTGAATAAGACCTCCATTTCATGCCCCATACAGTACATCAAAACATCCACTGAAAGGTATCTGCTTCACAGTGGGAATAGGGAAGAGAATAAATGGAGCCAGGAAGTCTCTTAAGGGCATCTCTAGTTCTACTGTGACTGTTGGGAAAAATAATGGAAGACTAGAGGAACCCCATAAGGCAACTATTTCAAAATAATGTTAACTAGGTGTATGTGAGTTTATGCAATGATGCTCTTTATTCAGTTTATTGTCAAAATCTACTGCGCAAGGGTAGTTTCATAAGGGAAGCTGATGGGAGGAGTAGTCATCCTGTCCTTAATGTAATCATGGAAGGCTTCACATTTAGATTTAGGTAAATTAAAAGGAGAGGAAATCATGTTAGGCAAGGGTACAGCACATAAAGCCACATAAAGAAGTATGCCATGTTCTGAGCACAGCAAGGCATTTGACACTAAAGTTTTTGTTTGTTTGTTTGGTTGGTTGGTTTGTTTTTTTTGGTTTTGTTTCACATCAGAAATAAATGTTTAGGAGAGTGAAGACTACAAATGTTATTCCCTTTGTACTGTGAGAAATCAAGTACCTATACTGTTTAAATCACTGCATATCTTTTGAATGATGATGGAAGTCAGTATAAAAGAATGTGATCTCAATGAAAGAATTCTTAACAGACCTTGGATTTGTTTGCTGGTATATTTTCAACTGTGACTTCGTATCATTTGTAATCACCTTTTCTTGCTTGTCCATTACTTTATTTAACATCTGACCCAAAAAGATCCCAGGAAGAAATAACCATATCATTCTTTCTGCGTGGTTGACACAGACAGTGGTTCAACTTAAAATAAGGCTCTCAGTGGCCAATGCTGGTGTCGTCGGCCATTATTTCTTTTACTTTTACGTATTGTCTTTTGGAAACAGGGGACAGGATGTTGCACTCTCCCCCACTAATCATCCTCTTGCTAGCTAACGTGTCTGCTAAGATTCACAGGAGGGCTCAAGCTGCTCACAGTGGTGACGCAATGGCTTTCTGTGAATAACTTCAGGCTCCCTGGGAAAGCATTGCATGACCTTACATGCCATCTGGCAAGCCATCTGCATCTTATTCTGGATCCTAAATAAGAGCAATGGTCCCTGTTAACTTATATGTGCCATTCATTCAACAAATATTTATTGAGAGAAAGGCAACTCTGCCAGGTGCTATGGGTAAAAAGGACACTCATGGAGAAGAGCAAAATGTAAGCAACTAACTACAAAACAGCTTCATAAGCAATATGTAGAAGGATGTGCAAAGTCTAAGGGAAGAAGATGCACATTGGAAATAATGTGCCAAAAAGATTTTCTTTATGTTCAAGTGTGTACATGCTAATAAGCATTTAATTTGGTTATATAGAAAAACAGAACCCACGATGTGATGTGGTATTTTAAATTGTTCTTGGGTAATTATACTGCTCATAAAATGAATGGAAGTGCACTGCTTTCAGCTTGTGAAGTGTTACCTATTACTCATTCTTGAATGACTAGACACCTAGGGAGAAAAAGATAGATGGGCTTAGTAGGGGAGAATGAGGATCTTAAGAGAAGCAATGCTCCTTGTTACACAATATTGATGATACTGCATGTTCCTTCTACTCCTGTGTGTCAGGCTGTATTCATATAGGAAAAAGTCCCCTGCCAGTAGGTAAAAATGGGAAGAACGCTCTTGGTGCACACCCTCCTAAGCTGATTATGTTTTCAACTGTAATGTTTATATAGACTTATATTTATGGAACACTTACTGTGTGTTAGACACCGGAGTAGATCACAGAGGCAATATTATCTAATCCCTTACAGGGACTCTTGGGTGTAGCTATTAATATTCCCATGCATAGGAGTAAACTCTGGTCCGGAGAGATTTAAAAATGTAGCAGGTGAAGACCCACAGGATGCATATGCTATATTTGAAAGGGACAATTTTCAAAGCTGGAAATGGCTCAGAAACCTATGAAGGATGGTGAAGTAGAGGGAAAGGACATACAATAGTGGCCACAGGAACTAGCAACAGTGGGAAGCCACATCCACACTTGGATCCAAAGGGAAAAGGGGAGAGATGGATGCTACTGGAGCCACGTGAAGACTTGAAGGAAGAAAGTCATCCTATGGGAGATGCGATCCCAGAGCAATGCAGCCACTGGCAGAACCACAGGGAGTGGAGGAAGTCTACTGGAAGAACAAGTAGCCTGCCCTCTCTACTGTTACTGTGCCTCCTCCCATCCTCCAGCCTCCTGAGGATGCCACCCATTGGCCAAACCCACCCAGTAACAGAAGGAAAGGGAGCCAAGGGTGTTGTACTCTGAAAAGTTCAGCATAGAGGGAGTAGGAACTTGGGGAGAGGTGAGGGCAATAGAGAATAATCCAAAGAACTTGCCCAAAGTCATATCATTAGTAGCAGTAGTGCCAGCAAATTCTATAAACTGTTACCTTCTACTTCAACGATCATGTAATTTCTACTGTGACAAGTTATTTTCCTATAACTTCTATTAATAACTATTTCAGAGATCATACCATAAAAGTAAGATTTTTTTAGAGATGCATGGTTGGCTCAGTCTGTTGGGCATCTGCCTTCAGCTTGGGTCATGATGTCAGGACCCCTGGGATTGAGCCCCATGTCAGGCTCCCTGCTCAGCGGGAGTCTGCTTCTCCCTCTCTCTGCCCTTCCCCCTGTTCATGCTCGCTCTCACTCTCTCTGTCCAAAAAACAAATAAGTAAATCTTTAAAAACAAGATTTTTAAAAATATATCCTTTATGAAATCAAAATATTTTGGTTCATAAAATTATTTCTATCAGAGCTATTTAAAGATTACCTTGATAGGTACTGAGATCTCTTAATAAAGGCATTCAAATATAGCAGCCACTCAAAAGATAGTTTATCAATTACTGTATGAATGAATGACCATTTATCCTGGATCTTTTAAAAGGAAATTCCTGCACTTGTGAACTTTTCTAATTTGATGAGCTCTGAAGTTTCCTTCTAAGAATCTATGACTCCATGGGCGCCTGGGTGGATCAGTGGGTTAAAGCCTCTGCTTTCGGATCAGGTCATGATCTCAGCGTCCTGGGATCGAGGCCCGCATCGTGCTCCCTGCTCAGCAGGGAGCCTGCTTCCTCCTCTCCTTGTCTCTCTGCCTGCCTCTCTGCCTACTTGTGATCTCTCTCTCTCTGTGTCAAATAAATAAATAAAATCTTTAAAAAAAAAGAATCTATGACTCCATTAAACATCTCATATGTTCCTCAGACCTCTCAGTTACAAGTGAGGGTTGTTTTAAGGAATTAGTTGTACAAGATGCTTAAGCAATCATATGACTAGAAATGTTACATTGCCCAGGGGGGAGTCAGGAAGGATCATGTCTTAGTGAGGAAGCTTTCGCTTTGGCTCATGGCCGTACTTTAGTTGCTGCAGCTCCACCAGCAAGTGCTATGATTCAATCCTGAAGAGGAGGGAGTGGCGATGCTTGTATCAGGTAAGCAAAGGCTTTCTCAGGAATCTCACTGAAGGACTCTGCTTCTATTTGATGGAAATCCAGAAGGAGGTCAGGAGAAAGAGTTGAAAATGAAAGTTGGGTCAGCCAACCAAACTGTCTTCCAGGAAGTTCCTTCCCTAGGGCTACCAGTTGGACGAATGGCCCTCTTGCAGTAGATGCTAGAATTGGACTCACAAGCTCAGGTTCAGGCCCCCACGGGTAGGCTGTATTCCTTAACATTGCCTCCAGAGATTAAAACACAGGGAATGTTAGCTCACAACTCTCTGAGTTACTGGTCCATTACTGTGACGGGCTCAATGTGGGGAGTTTTCTCTAAATAGGTTTGAAAGGTGAGCACAGCCCTTAAAATTAGCCTTAATTCTCCGGTTGTGGAAAATGGAATTAGCCAAATTGGAAGTTTCATGGATTTGGAGGGGAAAATAATGAATTATTTTAACATCCAGTCTGATGGGATTTCTAACCAAGCTTTCCCCAGCATCTGCTTTCAAAGCTGACAACAGGGGGCTTACTGCCTGATGAAGCAACCTCACTGCTGTGTTAGAATGTCCTTCAAAATTTTTCATATTGAACAAAAGCTGGTAGCCTCTTAAATTCCAATTATTGACCCTAGGTGTTTTTTTTTTCCTAGAGTTAAATTGGAATAAATCCTTATTTCATGCAATATCCCTCAAATACTTGAAGCCATCGTTCATGTTCCCATGTTGGCCACTTTGTCTTGTTTTTATCATTGTTTTCAAGAGTAGTGACATTTCTTCTTGTTCACCCTATTATGCTACAGTTTGGCAATGTCCTTCTTAAATTAAAAAAAAAAAACGTCCTGACATGTAGGAGGAGCACAGTACAGATGCAATGAGAACATAGCCTGATTCTTTTTCTTCTTAAACTATTTTTATAGCCTAAGATTGTGTCAGTTCTTCCTGTGAACTGTTGTTTGGTTAGACTCAGGTCAATTACAGAGCCCTGTGGCCTGATTCCAGGCACCTTTTTTAAGGTTGACTCAATCTCTTAATTATTTCATGTTTACTGTGTTCAAGGCACTTAAGGACAATTTTTTTTTCTGTCGTCAAACTCTTCAATTTAGATGATAATAATCATCTATCTCAGTGCTCTATTTGCTTATGTTTATACCATCAAACATCTTGTCATATTTCTTGTTGAAATCCATTTTACTATATTAGTACCCCTAAAAATAGGTATTTTTGATGAACGAGGGTACAAAGTATAGAAAATTTCAATGAAACTACATAGAAATACATTAATCTACAAGAATTCTAGACATTCTTTAAGATTGCCAATATGAACCTTGAGATTAAAGCTACTATCAAATTGACTATACATTTAAACAACAACAAAAAACCCCTGGCATCCTTAGCTGGAAAATTTAAAGAGGTTATGCTGGAAATACTTTCTTTTTCCAAAAAATATAAATCTAGGGAAAGTCAAAAGACTTAAGCTCATTCAAATGTAGCAGGTGTTGTATCAATGAGAAATGAAGGCAAAAGGAACCTTTCACGGACTGTAATGTGAAATTTGTGTCTTTATTTATTTTTTCTTAAAGATTTTGTTAATTGATTTAGAGTGGGGAGGCAGAGGGTGAGGGAGAGAGAGAATCTCAAGCGACTCTGCCCTGAGCACAGTCCAATGCGGGGCTCAGTCTCAGGACTCTGAGATCAAAAGCTGAGCCAAAATCAAAAGTCAGAAGCTCAACTGACTGAGCCACCCAGGTGCCCCCAAAGCTGTGTCTTTAAAGACAAAAAAGAACCATTTGAAAATCATGCTATACAGGGCATATTAAAGGAAAATAACAGATATGAGAGTGAATAGACAAATTATTTGTCAACAATTTTAGGGAAGAAGTTTAGAATCATCTCACTCCCAAATTGCTTTTGAAGTGTACAGGTACAAGGTGCTTGAGCAAATACTGGCAAATGCCCAGGCTATTCTGGAAATTAGGCACAAACTAAATGCAGATAAATCCATGAGACCAGATGGTAGCTACCTGAAAATTTTAAATTAACCCAATGAGGAAATGGTTGAATTGTTAGCCAAAATGCAAAACAAAAAACAAATGAGGCCCTTTTTTATAAATACAATAATGCTAGAGGAGAAGAGTTTGCCAATGAGACCCTCCCTGTGAGATGAGAAGAGCGCTCCTCACCCCCACCCCCCACCCCCCAGAGACTATAGAAAGGATAGCCATGGCTCCATTGTCAAAGGTCGGACCACTGCACACATTAAACTTCTAACCTAAGTCCACCTTATTTCTGCAGAGGAAATCATGTTGGCCCAAGGAACGCACGAGACAATAAGGAAAACAAACTCATTCACTCTGCAAACATTTGTTGAGTCCCTCCTAGGCTGTCAGGTACTGGGCTAGGTGCTAGAGAAAAAAGAGACATTTCCAAATATTCCCAAACTCAGGCACCTCACTTTCATATCTGTTGAACAAAGAGGCAAGCTGACGTAATTGTACTTAAACCTTCATGGGTTTCCTGGACTTGTTTGTGTCGCCTACCACAGCTATGCCTCAGAGAATGACGGAATCGGAGCAGTATCACTGTGTGGACTGGTTTTTCACTTAATTACGGCCGAAGTTAAGCCCTGGTGAAACCAAAGAGGAAGGCATGCGTACCCAAGGACTAAAAGTAAAAGCATTAAGAAAAGTTGTAAGTAGGAAGCTTAGCGACAAAGGAGACTCAACACATGGTGGGGGGATATCCCCAGATGGCAGCCGTGGGCTTGAAGGAGTCGTGTGACAGGGATGGAGGAAAAGAGCTGCCCCGAGACAGAAGAGGGGTGGCTGAGATGATCTCCGGCAGGTTTCTGTCTTCTCTCTGTCCACAGAAGCTAGGGATGTTTCTGAGGGAGTAGGAGCATTTACTTCCCCTGAGTGCCAACCAAAAAGAGCAGGGCATGTTTCAAAAGAGAATGCTGATGAAAGTAAAACAAGCCAAGGACAAGGCAAAGTATGACTCCATCAGCCCCATCTAGTGAAGACTACAAACATTAAAAAATGGAAAATACATTTGTCTCTGAGAACAAGGGATCGGCTTTATGCATAGGGCCTTCCTTGCCTGCTTTCAGAGCCGTGGACACGCACACAGAGCCGAGGCATACAGTCACACATGAAATGCGTATGTGATCTTGGGAGCTAGCTCCTGTTAAGCATTTATAAGTCATGTTGGCTGAAGGGATTGGATATAATCTATAAGGATTTTAAAGTGGCCAGGTGTTTTAATCGTGTGTTTCTGTTGAAATGAAGAGGGGAAAAAAGGTGGAGATCTGGAAATTGCTTCATACTGATTTGGGGATTCACCGCGGTGGTGACATCAGTGGTCGTGGTGGTGCATGTGTGCATGAGAGAGAAAGAGAAAGAGAGAGAGAACAAACATATAAAAGGGCATTTGACAAAATGATTTGGATACAACAGACATGAATATGCTATTGTTTGATGCTGTAGTTCTGAAGGTAAAAATCCAACCATTTTAACACCAACAAAAAATTGGATAAGGGTTTACAACAATTTCATTCATTATTTAGCAGGAAACTGTTTATGCCTGTTAAACAAAGTCTCCTACTCATCCTAGTTGTCAGTGGTCATTAGTATGACCATTACCACCTTTAGTCTAACTAAAAGGGAAAGAATGAATAAACTACCACCAGAATTAGATTAGGTCTCCTTGTTATTCACTCTCATGGCACCCTATGCTTTTCCTTTTAGTTTTTATCACAATTGACTTTAATAGTACTAGTAATAAATAATAAATAATAGTAATAAAATTAATAATAGTAATATATAAATATATAGTATATATAATATTATATATAAATATAGAAAATAGTAATAAATATTTACTTCAAAAATTGTGGATGTTTTGTTAACATACAGCCATTTGCAGGTAGTCCTTTGTAAAGTTTTGACTTTTAATTCAAATTTAGATCTTTAAAGAAAGACTGCCCATCCTTGAATTGTATAAATTAGATATGTTCTAATAGTGTATTTTTGTTTCAATAGAATAGTTATTTGGCCCAGTACCTAAGAAAACACTGAGCCTCCACTTTCAAGATCCCACTAGCTCCAGCACTCTAAGTAATTTTTCTTTCCAGCTGACACCCTAGATGGACAAAGTGAACCACTCATGGGGCACAGTAAGCATCGTGCCTAGGGCCATAATGCCTTTAGAAGCTCACAAAGTGTTTAGTTTTCTTTTTTAATTAGAAGAAGAAAAAAAGAATGTTTAGATTGAAAAAATGTTTTAATATATTAACATACTTAACTTTATACCACTTGGAAAATAGAGTTTTGAATATTTTTATGGGGAAAGGAAACTACACAGGCAAAAATGCTTAGCACCAACAAAAGTTACAACGTTGAGGGCACCTGGGTGGCTCAGTAGGTTAAGTATCTGCCTTCTGCTCAGGTCATGATCCCAGGATCCTGAAATCGAGCCCCGTGTTGGGCTCCCTGCTTAGTGGGGAGTCTGCTTCTCCTTCTCCCTCTTCCCCTGCTTGTGCGCTCTCTCCCTCTCTCTCTCTCTCTCTCTCTCTGACAAATAAATAAAAATCTTTTTTGGAAAGTTATAATGTTGGCCCTGAGGCTAAAATGAAGTAGAAAGGTCAAACCACTTCCCTTAAGCAAATTATGGTCTTGGTGGGATGAAATCCACTAGGTCTTCCCCAAATTAGTCCACACACCAACCTTGCCTGTACCACAAATTTTTTATTTTACAAAACTGTAAATCAGTCTTTTTATTCTTGTTTTTTAAATTTTTTGAGAGAGAGCGTGCACATGTGAGTGTGCAAGGGTGGTGGGGGGGAGGGAGAGAGAGAATCTTAAGCAGGCTCCACACCCAGCACAGAACCAGAAATGGGACCTTGATCTGACCTAAGCTGAAATCAAGAGTGGGACACTTAACCAACTGAACCACCCAGGTGCCCCAAATCAGGCTTTTTAAGTGGAAAATTTCAGTAAAGATTGTCATTTCTACTTTGCTAAAATCTTGAAAACCTTTTTAGAGCTAAAGACTGTACTTGCTCTGATGCTGCAGGAGTGAAGAATGCTTAAGAATGCATTAGCCATAATTCCCTTTCTGACTTAGTTCTTCTACTATTTTTTTCTTTTTATATACATCTCAACTACATATTTCCCCTTTAGTAAAATACAGCATGTGTGAGTTTATATTAATGTGAACTTCACATCCATGGCAATTTCAGGAAATCCATTTTTTAACTTGTTGCTGTCATATCTCTGACTCTCTCTCTTGTCCTGCTTCCACTGGATGAAAGGTATGGCAGGTCTATGTTGTAATGGCTTAAAAAAAAGTAGCAAATACAAAGGAGAGACATAGGGTCCAGCAGAATGTCAAGTGGAAGCCATAAAGTACAAGCATAATTGAAAAATAGTCATCATCAGGGCGCCTGGGTGGCTGAGTGGGTTAAAGCCTCTGCCTTCAGCTCAGGTCATGATCTCAGGGTCCTGGGATCGAGGCCTGCATCGGGCTCTCTGCTCAGCAGGGAGCCTGCTTTCCCCTCTCTCTCTGCCTGCCTCTCTGCCTCCTTGTGATCTCTCTCCCCCTGTGAAATAAATAAATAAAATCTTTAAAAAAAAAAGTCATCATCAAATATCTGTTTTGTGCCCATCCAAAAAATATCATTTTAATGTTTTCTGGAGGCCAGGAATAGTAATGAAGTCCTTAGGAATGGGCGGTGTTCAACATCTGGCTCATTTCCTTCACTAATAACCTGTTCAGTGGAGGGTCCAGTCAACAGTCCTAGGAGATTCCACCCAACTGAAGGTAGAGACAGCTATTTTGAGAAGGTACAGTGTTACTCAGCCACTGGCAAGTTAACAAGGCATGCCATAGCTGAGCAAGATTTACTCATGATGGACAACTTTAAATAGCCTAAAATAATCATAAACTGCTTTAAGCTAGTAGGCAGTGCCTGAGAGCATTAGTGAACTGGGTGTTTGACTGGTTAACATTGCCATACGGATTTGGAATGAAATAAATGGAAAATCTAGGACATGATGCTATTATAATATGGGCTTCAGTAACTGGCTGGTGTTATTTGATGTATAATTACTGCAGAGATGCTTCTTTTAAAACTGAATTAGAATTATAGAATAAGGAATCTCTTTTCGGTGTATTGGAGGCATTCCCTTCCTGCTCTTGAATGTAGGATACCCATTTTTACCTTAACCTTAAGTGGGATCCCCAAATTTACAGTTGTGTGCATACAGTTCAGATATTTATAGATAATTTTTTTCATGCCTGTCAATATCTAATCAACTCAGAAGCCCAAAGGAGGTTCTGGTCCCATCACACCAAATGCTGAAATATACCTTAATATCTGTATCTATTTCACAATTACCGTTTACTTTCTCTTAGGTCATTTTAATGATCTGAAACCTGTATTGGTCCTTGGAAATGCTGACTGAGCTCCTCCAGGCTCCCAAAGCATCTTTTGAATTTGGCTGCATATTTTTGCCTAGTGGGACCACTTTGAATTCTGTGAATCCAATTTTAATTAAAATAAATTAGCTTGACTGTGAGTTTCCTGATACTCTTAGTTGCATAGTTTTAATTATTCATATTAAGTCAAGAGCTGAATCAAGGAAAAGCTGGTAAAGAAGATAGATACTTTTCTCAAACAAAACAGAAATATAAGGAGCTGGGAGAAGTCAGAAGTAGCTAAAGCTAAAGATGTCCGTTTAATCTGACTCTAGATTAAACAAGCATGCTTTTAAACTTGGGTTCAGTGTTGGATTCCTCTTTCTCCTAAAAAAGTGAGGTTTTCCTCCTTCCTCCAGGCCTAGCACCTACTAAAAACTGAGAGTGAAAAGCAGCATTTAGAAATGTAATCCAAGGCAGAGGAAGAAAGAGACTGTTTTCGCATCACAGTTTTCGCATACAAAAAAAGTATACCTGAGATTGAGGAGAAAATGTGAAAACCTGGGGAAGAAAAAGAATGCATTAGCTGAAGAAAAAGAGCAGGAAACAAGAGTCTAGATCCTGGGAGGTGCAAGAGAGACAGCCTTGTGAGGTATCCAGTGCCTTTTCCAAAATTCTTGGTCTTCTGGTGAACAGGGGATAATTTAAAAGAGCAGAGAAGCCACTTCCAGACTCCACTGTTTTATTTTCCTCACCAACACCACACAATTCCTGTGCACCCAGTATGGTTTAGTAATGTGATTCTTGAACCTGAATTCAAGGTTTGCATGTTCTTCCAGACTTCACGTGAGTGCATAACCAGCAAACAGGCAAAGTGGTTTAATAACCACCCCTACTAGAACTCTTTTCTGATTTCAAGGAGTAATGCCAAGGTAAATGAATTTCAATTTATCCTATTTAACCTAAGCAGTCTGAAGGAAAGGATAAATAGCTCAATTTTCTTTTCTCCATACACAGTATCAGGTCTTTCTGGAAAGACATTAGTCTTATGCCAGAGTCTGGGTATTTTGGAGAAAACATATAAATATAATAATTTTAGGGCCTTAAGATACAGGTTCAGAGGAAGCCCTAATTCCAGGCTAAGGGAAGGGACTCCTTGGACTGAAAAAGCAGCTGAGAAGCAGGGATCCCAAGTCTGAGTTATAATACTTTTTTTGTTGGCTGGGTGAGATTACAGGCATTCTCTAGGGTGGATTTACCTCTTCTTTGGGGTGTGCTTAGAGTAACATGGCAGGAAGGATGAGCTTCGGCTTGGTTGTGTAACATGGATATTGTGCAGAGTAATAGGATATGAGCTCCCCTACTGCACCACAATTACAAATAAAAAACTGTACCAGAACCCAGAGGGACTGAAATCATAATGGAAATTTGAAAATAAGAGGAACCGGGTAATCCATCCAACTAACTCTCCCTTTAAATAGCCAGTTTGGTCTAATCTGGAGAGTGATGGGTCCTGCAGGTTAATTATAGATGTTGAAAGCTAAATGAACCTGTGGCAACTACAATTGTCCTGGGCCTGGTATTATTTCTAATATCAGGATGATTTTTTAAATCTTGCTTGAGTGAGATTGCTCATCAGGAAAATACATTCTTTTCGTTCTTTTTTCTAACTGCATTTATATTTTCAGTAGGTGATTTATTTACCAATTTCAATATTCAAAACACACAAAAAGACATGTAATAAAAACTCTTCCTTCTATCCTGCTCCCCCAGCTCCCCGTCACCTTTCCTTCGAGGCCACAAACATCATCAGTTTCTCACATAGCTCCCCAGAGATGTTTTAGACTTACATGAGCACACGATTTATTAGTCTCACCCTTTTTTGCATAAACAGTCATATACTACACATACTGTTTGTCATCTTGCTTTAATATCATGTATCTTGAAAATTATTCCATTTCAGGGGTCCCTGGGTAACTTAGTGGGTTAAAGCCTCTGCCTTCGGCTCAGGTCATGATCTCAGGGTCCTGGGATCGAGGCCCACATCGGGCTCCCTCCTCAGCAGGGAGCCTGCTTCCTCCTCTCTCTCTGTCTACCTTTCTGCCTACTTGTGATCTCTCTCTGTGTCAAATAAATACATAAAATCTTAAAAAAAAAAAAAAGAAAGAAAGAAAATCATTCCATTTCAGCACACAAAATGCTTCCTCGTTATTTTTGAATGACTGCAGGTTGTTCCAATCTATGAATGTAGCATTCTATGTTTCATTTCTCTCATACTGGGTGACACTTAAGTTGCTCCAATCTGTGACTCCTACAGCACTAATGCTTTAATGAGTATTCTTCTACATGTGTCATTTTTTATGGTGCAAGTATATCCATAAAATAAATTTCTAGAGAGAGAAATGCTTGGTCATAGTGCAAAGGCATTTGTAGTTTTGATAGGTATTGCCAAATTACACTCCATAGATGTAAAAATGTATGCTCCATCCCTCACTGACAAAGTTATTAACTGTTTTGACATTGCTGGTCTTGTGTATGAAAAATAGCATCTCCATTTGGTTGCATTTTGCATTTGTCTTATTATGAATGAAGCTTGAGTATCTTTTCATATGTATAACAATACGTGCGTGTTTATTTCTGGGACATACTATGCCATCCAGATAAAAAATAGATTTGTGTGTCATTCTCATTCAGGTTATAGGATTACTTTTCTGGTTAATGCAGACAACATTAGTAGTCTTAGGCAGAATGTTGTTCAAACATACAGGATCTCCGGTCCCAAAATACTGCTTAGGGAATAGATTTCACAATTAGAATTGTCTATGAGAGGGAGCATAATATGAATATAAAAGGAAACTTCTACCTTGCTCTTACCTCCAAGCAGTGGACATAATGGAACTCTTGAATAAATGACTTAAGTCCCAGGTCAGACCCTCACCTCCCTGAAATGTTAGCAGGTTTGGGTCTGTTCATGGAAACTCCTTTTTGGGGACCAGTCTTAATGGGCGCAGGCTTTATGGTGTTATCTCCCTAGTCACCTTCCTCCTATCAAATAAGACTAATGGATAGGGAGCAATAAAGTGAAGGAAATAAATTTTATCAGTAAATCAGATCACCCTCCCATTCCAGTTATTTACTCTCTCATAACTACCAGAAAGATACTACAAATGAAGGATTTGGACATTTCTTTGTTGAAGCCCAAGTGGATGTAAAAGTGAAATTTACTTATTTACTGGATTTATACAAAAATGTATGATTCATGAAAAGGGAAACAAAAATTTGGGGAAAATAATATAAATATGAGGTTCCTCTCTTGTTATATTAGATCAAGAATTCATGACTTTATGATTCACCAAAAATACTAAGTAAAAATGAAAACTTCCTTTGACCAAATAAAAGGCAAGTTTTGGCTAGTTATGGGGAAAAAAGGAATCCTTAAGAACCTAAGAAAAACTATATGTGGAACTGAACAACTACAAGAAAAATATAACTTTAAATTACCAATTTTTTTAAAGATTTTATTTATTTGACAGAGAGAGAGAGAGATTACAAGTAGGCAGAGAGGCAGGCAGAGAGAGAGGAGAGAGGAGGAAGC
>LNAC01000289.1:1602175-1635589 GCA_002007465.1 Ailurus styani
CCCGATGCGGGACTTGATCCCAGGACCCTGAGATCATGACCTGAGCCGAAGGCAGAGGCTTTAACCCACTGAGCCACCAAGGCGCCCCATCCAAATTTTTTGATATTAAGAATTTCTAGGGCGCCTGGGTGGCTCAGTGGGTTAAAGCCGCTGCCTTCGGCTCAGGTCATGATCCCAGGGTCCTGGGATCAAGGCCCACATCGGGCTCTCTGCTCATCGGGGAGCCTGCTTCCTCCTCTCTCCTCTCTCTCTGCCTGCCTCTCTGCCTACTTGTAATCTCTCTCTCTGTGTCAAATGAATAAATAAAATCTTAAAAAAAAAAAAAGAATTTCTACTTGGTAAGAGTTTTACTTTTCCAGTCTGGGTCCCTAGTCATGTTTGTTCTTATGATAAGCTAATCTTGATCATGCTGTCATTATGATTTAATTTACGCAAATTTCCCCGATCACAGTTATTTATGGGACCTGGAAAGCAAAGCCATCCATCCCTACTTACAGCATACCTGGAAACTATTCACAGGACTCTCCGCACAAACTAAGAAAACTTAATTCCCATTACTAGAGACCAACTATAGACTTCAATATTAACAACCCTTCATCATATACCTAGATAGCATCTGCAGGTGGAGACAGCTTTATGGAAGCGCTAGACTTCCGCCACAGCTACTGGGGAAGTGAATTTATGTAGAAAAATGATAAGTGGTGTGTACAGAACCTGAGTAAGCCTTGAGGTGCCTGATATGAGGACTAGAGCACATCTAACAATGCCTGACTATAAATTAAAGCTTTTATTTACAGGCATAATATATGTTGGCTTAACTGAACATTATTAAAAAAAAAAGGCATAACATTCAGTAAGCATTTGCCTACACCCTAAGTGGTAGAGATTTAAAAATAAATTTCATTTAAAAAATACCAAATATATATGTGTGTGTGTGTGTGTACACACAACACACACACATATGTATATATCTCATATATATATATCTCATATATATATATATATATATCACAGTATAATATAATTGAAACAACAAATCGAAACGTCCGTAGAAATTTTAAGATTCAGACCCTGAAGAGTAAATTAGAGAAAACTAGACTGTTTTAAGTCTCTACATGGAGCTAAATTAGTATTTGGACATATAATTTTCCTAGATTTTACCAGGACCATCCAACTTCAAAAATTCCATGGAAAGGGTGCACCTGGGCAGCTCAGTCAGTTAAGTGTCTGACTCTTGATTTCAGTTCAGTTCTTGATCTCAGGATCATGGGATTGAGTTCCATGTCAGGCTCTGCATTCAGGGGTAGTCTGCTTGAGATTCTCTCTCTCCATCTGCCTCTGCCCCTCCCTCTGCTTGTGATCGCTCTCTGTCTCCTCTCTGTAAAACAAACAAATAAATAAATCTTTTTCAAAAAATCCACAGAATGAGGAACTAGGTGAAGTGAGAATGTCTGGTCCACATTAGTTGGCTTAGCTTTAGGGATAGGGATACTATATAAACGAATGAGCAGTGCTATGGTATGGTCAAACATTTGATTTTGGTCAGACTTTGTCCATGTTCAAGAGACAGAGGCTGCTAATTGATTAGAAATAGTTAGCAAAAGAATAAAGCTTGATTTAATAGACTTACAAAGTAGAAAAATTTTCAAAATACATCGTCAAGACCTCACTTCCCAAGACGATGTCTTCAGTTCTGGAGTACGGTTTTTTCCTTTTTTATTAAAGTATGACATGTCTACAGAAAAGTGTACAAATTAGAAATATATATTTTGATGAGTTACCATGAGCAGAATATATCTGTGTGTAAGTACCCCTGAAATCAAGAAATAAACTGTCTACCACCCCTGAAGTCTTCATGTCCTCAGCAATTTCTAGCGTCTGCATCTTCTGCAAATACAATCTGATTTCTAACACTATAGATTACCTTCACCTGGCTTTGTGCATCGTAAATGGAATTGTAATGGTGTATTCTTTTGTATCTGGCTTCTTTGTTCAATATTATGTTTGAGAGTTTCCTCCATGTTGTTTCATGGTCTTGTAGTTTGTTTATTTCAAATAGGGTATAATTTTTTTAGGGTATAATTTTATCAATAGCATCTCAAGTGTGTAGAAAGAAGTGAGAACTGCTGAGAATGGTACAATAGCTACTTGCAAGCCTTGGTAGGACCAATACATTTTTGATCTTCCATTCAGTACACTTGTCAGCACTGTTTTACCTCTCTGCACAATGTTTACATATACACTAGTCTCTAGTGACCTATTCTACTCTTCTGGTTGGAAGTCAAAAATCAGGATAGATAGAAATATCTGGCTTTGCTCTAGGAGACCATTATTACCTATTCAACTACTCCTCTATCTATGAAAAAGTCTTAACGATTCTAACAATTGCTCAGGAAATGAGTGGCAACATAATTAAAGCATTTAATGTTAATATCAGTAACCCTCAGAGGACCACACCCTCGGTTACAGAGACCCTAATAATATTGTAATTTTTATAACTAGAGAAAATGTAGCTTTTGAGAATGAAGTTACAGTATTTGGATAGAAATCACAGAGTATCACACTTGAATTTAGTGGGCTCAGAAAAAAATGGAACCTATTTCAGTTTGTAAATCATCTTAATCTGAATCTTACATGTATATGAAATGGATAGGACATAGAGGTGAATGATTAATGAACACGACAATGAAACAAATATATGTAACAAATTAGTAGGCAATTTAAGACTTGTGAATGGATGACCCTAAACTGGGGAAAATGCACTCCTGCCTAGCAACCCTCAGCCTTGCTGTGATTGGGCTGGGTGCCTATTTTTAGTTATCTCTGCTGCTGAGCCAGATGAATGCCACCCCCTTCTTTCACTTTGCTTTGGATAATGGCCAAATACCAGGATTTACTAGTCTTTAAATAGATTGCTCCCATCTGTTCACAATCAATAGGAAAAAATTGAGATGTGGAATATGCCATGGTCTCTTGGCCATTCCTGCCATATCAGACTCAGAAAGGTTCAAGCTATTTGTCATGTGACTTTATCTCCTTCTCTTTTGAACATATGGTATTGGTAAAACACCATTAAGATGGTATGTTATAGTAGAAAAGAATTTATGTAATTTATAACAGGGGAAATAAAAAGCATTGGATATTTTTTAATGTTTCTGCCTTTCACGACATCCTAAGAATTTTTGCATGTAGCTATTTTGTGCTCTCTCTATTATAGAAGAGAAAACTGTCTCTAAGTGCCCCAAGTGAGAAAGGAAAAATGGTGACTGACTATACTATATTCAGCTTTTCCTAGATTATGCTAGGGTAATAAACAATCCCAAAATATCTGTGACTTACAATAACAAAGTTTATTTCTTGTCCACATTATATGTTGCCTAGAGGTCAGCTATGGCTTTGCCCTACTCTAAGTTCTAAGGTAAAGGAGTAGCTCTTACCTAGAACATGCCATCCTCACAGCAGAGGGAAAGGAGCAATGATAGAATTTTAAAATGGTTCTTAAATTTACTTCTCAAACATTGCATACAACACCTATGCTCATATTCCACTGGCTAAAGCAAGTCATGACGAGTTTGAGAGCCAAGGGGCAGGAAGAATAGTACTTTTACAGGAAGGAATACCAAGGAGAAGCCTAATGGACAAGAACCACATGGAAAGAGTCACCAACATTTTGAAAAGTATGTATCCTTGCCATTCATCTTGGGTATGAAAGAAAAAGGCAGTTTATCGCAATAGGGAGATTCTGTGGTGGGAACCACACACAGCACTTGACCATAAATATCCTTTTTTTTTTTTTTTTTTTTTTTTTTTTTTTTTTTGGTCCACCCTCTTCTTCTGAAACAGCTGGTTGGTGACACAGTGAGGAACTTTTAACTGAATTCTGACTAAATCTTTAAAATGAGGAGAACCAGCTGGCAAGTGGAATCCTGAGAAGCCACGAGAAAAGAATAAAATTATTCCATTTTTTTCTTAAGAAAATAAAGGGACTTGGTTTTAAAACACTTCTGACTGAGAGTTCTCTTTTATTATTTTTTTAAGATTTTATCTTAAGTAATCTCTACGCCCAGTGTGGGACTCAAACTCAAATCCCAAGATCAAGAGCCACACACTCTACCTACTGAGCCAGCCAGGCACCCCAAGAGTTATCCTTCCGTATGCTGAATCTTACATTTGCTTTTCTGTAAAAATAACTTAGAAATTAACTTGGATCCTCACAGGAAACAATTAGCTGCTCCTCCGTTTTTCTGAAATCCCTTTACGTAATACTCCCTTTGACAGAAGAGTCACACATTCACAATTTCTGGGCTTTACTCTTACAACTACAACTTCCAATAAAAAACAAACAAACAAACAAAAAACTGATCTTATGTTCTCTTTCCTCCCTAGTCCCTTGGAAAGGATTCATTCATACAACATGGCTCATGTGCCCACTCACAAACCAATCCACGATGCCCAGGGATGAGGAGAAGGTCACAGACATAAGAACGTATGAATGCCTGAACTCCGTGCCTGTAGCTGGTCTTGCAGCTTCCTTCTTGGCTCTTTTTAAAGCAATTTCTTTCAGATGTTCTTTCCTGCTTCTTCCTACATTGTATTGCCTCAAGTGATGATAAACAACCTCAACTGTGATTGCTGGGTATTCAGCTCCACTTTCTTGACCAGTGTGTTAGGATGAGGACACACCCATTCCTTATAATGAGCAATTTTCTAAAAAAAAATCTCAGAACATGTAATATGTGGAGAAAATATCAAAACTAGAATAAATGACCTCATATAGCCCTTTTTAATGTATTCACTTTCTCATTACTCACTAATTTATGCATTCATTCAATAAGTATTCATTAAACACTTTAATAACCAGACACAGAGCAAGGTGAGTTATGATTCTTGTGAACATACAAAAAATGTGACCCATTTTAATGGTCCTTACCACAAGATCAATGTATCTCACTCCTTTTGAAATTCTAAGTTGTAATTTTGGAGAGTGGCTGGGAGCCTTGTCTAACAACTCACTTATTCTTGTGAAGTAGTCATTTGGGACAACTTTTTAATAAATTAATTTGGAAAAATATATCAAGAGAGAAAAAAAGTTTATATAATTTGACCTAATTTGTATTTAAGGATTTATTCTAAAAGAAAAGTGCTCAAAGGATGTTTATTTTACCACTGTATTTATTATAACACCTTAGAAACCACCCGACTGTATAAAAATAAGAGAATGGTTAAGAAAATTGAGATATCAATTAAATAAAAGGTTATGCAATTATTAAAATGACATATGTGAATATGGGTAATGTTTCTGTTAAGTGGCAAAACCAGAATACAAAAAGATCAAATCACTATGTTGGATATTATTTAAAATTTAAATAATAATCCAAACTGAACAGTAAACAAAAATACAAATAATTATGTTTGCCATCAGTATGTTCAATCACAATGTGTTTAATCATATTGTTTCCTTAAGTGACATTTTGTGAAGGATCAAACCAAATACTATGTAGGTTTTAGGTATATTAATTTTTTTGGTTTTGTACCTTTTTATAAAATCACAACAGATTTTTCTTGGTAGTGATAATACAATTAACGATTATATCAGAGTGATATGCACTGCTATAACAAATTTGTCCCCCAAATTTGTATTAGGTCAAACACAATAGAAGCTCATTTGTTGTTCACGTAACAGCCTGACTCAAGCGTTCTGATCTGTGGGAAGATCTCTACACACAGTTATCTGGCACTCGGGCAGATGGCTGCCCTGCCCTCTCCAAGAGTTTCAAGATGGCTTTGGTGGCTGCCATCTCAGCGATAAAAAGAAGACTGGGGAATGGGGCAAGCCATTTCACAATTTCTGGGCTTTACTCTTACAACTACCAGTGTGTTAGTTGTAACACACTTTATATCAATCATCAATTCTGCCCACATTCCATTAGCTAAAATCCAGGCATTTGTACATACCTGACTGCAAAGGAGGCTGCAAAACAAAGATTTAGTATGTTCCTAGGAGGAAGAGTAATTTTCTTAAGGTTATAGCAGTCTCTGCCCAAACCCAAAGTGTATTTGTTTCCAGATAATGGTTCCCTTACACATTTTCTTGATAATGTGTATGTGAAATAATTGGTTGTGAGTTGAATTGCAATAAGAGCTAGCCATATTAGAAAACGTGTTGTGTCAGGCACTGGTGTGAGTGTGTGTGTGTGTGTCCACAAAAACCTGGACACAAATGTTTATAGCAGCTTTATACACATTTGCTAAAACTTGGAAGACTTAAGATGTCCTTCAGTAGGAAAATGGATGAACAAACTGCAGGATATTGATAGTAGAACATTCGTTAGCAATATAAAGAATGGAGCAACCAAGCCAGCAAATGATATGGAGGAAACTTAGATACACATTGTTAAGTGAAAAAACCAATCCGAAAAGGCTATATGCTATATAATGCCAACTACGTGATATTCTGGAAAGGTCAAAACTATGGAAACAGTAAAAGGATTAGCAATTTCCAGGAGTTTGAAGGAAGAAGGGTAGGAGGAGTACATGGAACACAGGGGATGCTTAGAGCAGGGAAACTATTCCATAAAATACTGTAATAGGGGTTAAGTGTCAGACATTTACCAAAACCCATAGTTTATACAACATAAACTATGGACTTTAGTTAATAATAATGTAACAATAGTGGCTCCTCAGTTCTAACAAATGCACCACAGTGATGCAAGTAGTTAATAATAGAGGAGATTGTGCCTGAGAGGGGAAGGATGAGAAGCCATATGGGAACGCTCTGTATTTTTTGCTAAATTTGTATATAAGACTGAAAAACTCTTAAAAATTTTCTATTAATTTTTAAATATGGAATGACAATAAGTTGACTCTTCTTAGCTCTGAGTCTGTTTCTTAAACAGTCAATTACTTGTTTCCCATAATTGGGGCACCTGGGTGACTCAGTTGGTCGAGTGTTGAGCTCTTGATTTCTGCTCAAGTCATGATCTCAGGGTCTTGAAATAAAGCCCTGCATTGGGCTCTGTGCTCAACATGGAGTCTGCTTGTCCCTCTCCCTCTGTTTCTCCCCCAGCTCGTGTTCTCTCTTTTTCTCTCACTAAACTAACTAACCAACTAACTAACTAAATATATACATACATACATATGTACATAAATACATAAAATCTTTTAAAAAAATGTTTCCTATAGTCTATTTTATACCTTCTCTGGTAAACAGACAATATTCTCTCCCCAGATTTGTCTGAGCAAATTCTTTCAGGGAATGAATAAAGGGGATGTCACTTTGGTCACCAGAGCTGGGATAAGGTAACTCTTCTTGAAACTTGAAAAAGTAATCTTGGAAAAATTAAAATGAAGGTATACTTATTTAGACGGAGCAAACTCAAAATGTAAGTCAAAAGTTAAAATTTTGAAGTAACATTGATTTATGAATTTACTATCTAGGAAACTAAGAGAAAAGCTCCATTGAATTTAACCCAAATTGTACAAAACTGAAGCAAAATCAAACCTGTTAAATAATTCTGTAACTATAAACACAACACTAGTATTTGATGAAGTATTATCATTGCTGTATGTTTTTTGAAAAATCATTTTTGGAATATTGTGCCTTTATTAATGCTAAAATTGGGCCTAAAATAGATCTTCTCATGTTTGCTGCTGCTTCTAATAAAAGTGTGGAATTTCTGTTGAGTTAATTAATCAGATCTGGGTGAATTTCTCCAATTTTAGATTTTCTCACTGATGAAACGTGTAGGAAGGAGATTCATTTCTCTGAATAATGCATTTGGCACAATATTTTTAATATCTTACAGTTAAATAACATCACATATATTTAGGAACATTCCCTTGTATGGATTGAAAGACTTGGTCTATCTTCAGTTCTAAGCTCATATACCAGCCAGAAGGAAATTTCAGACTGTTTCCATTCTTGATGGTACCTCTCTGTCTGAATTCCTGCAATAGGCCAAACTGTTCCTATCTTTTCCTGTGCATTTTTAACCTGTTCCTTCAGATTCCAGACTCATCCAGGGTTATTTCTTATATACTTTCAATAGCTTAAGTACCTAAGTCATAGTATGTGTTTAAAATATATATATATATTGTTAATCATAACAATACTCAACTTTTTGAATTCTGAGAAACATACTCAATGTATTTTAAGGGTTGATATTACTTTTGAAAAAATTAATTTCTTGACTTACTGAAGAATCCTGGCATCTTTATGGCATGGAGGTCTGAGGATGCTGGAATCTCTAAGAACTAGTTCCTTAAAGTTCAATTTTTACCAGGTCATAATCTGTCATATTAACATATAGAAATGAGAGGCTCAGGAAGAGCAATACAAAATTCTAAGAAATTCCTTGGAGCTGACTTCTCAGATTTAATCCACTTTAATCAATTTAAACCCATTGCTGTATTGATAATGATATAATAATGAATCACCACTTATTTGGACTTGTTAAGAACCAGACGGTAAGCTACTACATTATATTTATTCATGCTATTACATAACAATCACTATATAAAGATAACTATTAACTTTCAATGGCTTCCTCTTTTACTTGAATAAAACCAAAAATCCTTGCCATGGTCTCCTAGACCTTCCTCAGTGTCACCTCATACCCCTCTTCCCTGCTCTTTGTGTATTAGTTAAGTCACCTTTTTTAAGTGTCTTCCAACACTGTACTGAGATCTTCCTAACTTCAGCACCTTTGCACATGCTGTTCCCTGTGCCTGGAATTCCTGCCCCCTATTTTTCATTAGCTCACCCCTGCTCATTCTCTTGGTTTAGTGTACCAATCACTTCTCCTAAGTGGCCTTCTGCGAAAGGAGAACTTCCCCAAATCTCAGTTTAGTCTCTCTTTGTATTGTCTCTCATGAACTACTCATTCTTGTCCTCTATTATCATTCATCAATATTTGTGATTATTTAGTTGCATATTTGCACGTATATCCCTATCTCCCTCACTAAACCATAAGCTTCAGGACGGCAAGGGCTACCTCTAGTTTATGAAAGACACTTCCTAGTACATATTGAGTGGAAAAATTCATACATCAAAGAGCATTTACAGTTATATCATTAAAACATGATACTTTCTAACTTATAAAATTAAATAACTTAATTATAAAAGTTATCCCAAAAAGTTATTAAAAAGCTGCTGTATGTCTAGCTATAATAGCCTCTTGCCTTTTATATAATTTAAACAATTTCTAAAATAATCTCTTATTTCATGATTAAAGTGGTGGTTATTTTCCCATAGAATTAAAAGCCATCTGTGAAGCAATCCTTGGACTTTGTCATGAGGGGAATTGAAGAATGTATTCAGAATATCAAATATAGAATACTTCAAAACATCAAGCTGGAAACAGAAAACAGACATAGTCTTGTGGAATTATCATATAATCTCTCTGATATGAGGAATTTGAGAGGCAGGGCGGGGGGGTCTTGAGGGGGAGGGAGGGAAAAATGAAACAAGATGGGATTGAGAGGGAGACAAACCCTAACAGACTCTTAATCTCACGAAACAAACTGAGGTTTGCTGGGGGGTGGGGGGGATAGGGATAGGGTGGCTGGGTGATGGACACTGCGGAGGTATGTGCTATGGTGAGTGCTGTGAAATGTGTAAGCCTGATGATTCACAGTCCTGTACCCCTGGGGCAAATAATACATTATATGTTAGTAAAAAAAGGAAAAGAAATAGTTTTGTGGAATCATTTTATCATAAGCATCCTTTTGTAGGTGGTTAGATTTCAGCTCGTTTCAAAAGGCCTTCTTCAAATATTCCTACACTGAGATTTCTAGTTTAACAACAACAAAAAAAACTTCACAGCACTCATTTTTGCAATTATTATATATAATTTTTAATTGTTATTTTGCTGTTTCATTTCTTATCTAACCAAATAGATGAAGTACTTCTTCTAGAAAGTAGTGACTGTTTCTTAAATTTCTTCATACTCTCCCCAGTGCAAGGGAATGCACAGGATTGCACATCAGATACTTGCTAAATAAATTAATTCCTAATTATTTTATTGCCCTGAAGAGTCCAACGAAATGACTAGCAAGTAGTTTTGACTCTGCTGTTTTCACTGGAAATAGAAGATAATTACAGGAAAGTGTGTGGAGTTTTCACAGAAAGAATGTTCCATGGGGGCTTGATATATATTGAATATCAATTATGTGCCAGAGTTTTTTAATAGATATTTTATCTCCTTTGATACTCCCAACAACATTATGAAATTTGTATTATTGTTATTATTCTGCCATAGAAGGAACCAAGGTTGTTATTTTTGAAGACCAACTAGCTAATGAGAGTAGTAACAGGAACTCAAGTCCAGGCCTATCTGATTCCAAGGCTGCTCTGTCTACTAACCCATCACACCTTTGAAGAACCAAAGAACAGAAATGACTCTATCATGGGGGTTGGAGAGTGGATGGTTGGAGAGGAAGGAAATAAAAAGGGAGGAAATAGAGTCTCCGTTTATAAGTGAAGTAGTAATCTAGAGAGAAAAAAGCTGTGACTTTTCATTTCATTTCTGCTGAGAGTAAGATTATCTGATCAGCAGATAATACAGTAATCCCAGGAGCAGAACAATTGCTAAGACCATGTGCCAACCGATAGAGCTGCCTGTGAATATCTACAGATCAGGAAGAGGTTCCCATAGTGAGATCCCAGGGAAAGTAAGGCAGAGAGCAGTGATCTATCAGTGGCTTGCCAAGGAGCTGGTTGGCAGGCTGGACAGGATGGGCAATGTTCTCTTCCTCTCAGGATGCTCTGAACCAAGGGAAGGACTCACTGAAGATTGGGATGTTAAGGATAAGAACAGTTTGGGATTTTCTTTTGTTGTTCATAGAACCATCAATTGACTTGAAGGTTTTTAAACATATACATTTATATTTATTTAAAAAAATTTATATGTAGTAGTAAGGCTATGAAAAGATTATAAGTGCCTGTTCTGTAGGTCAGATATTCTCAGCTCATAGGAGGAAAAGGACATTATGCTAGCACTTACTGATAGAAATGGTTATTTTTGATCTCACAAGAAGGCACCCTAATAAAATTTTCATTCATATTATATGTCATTACATAAGAATAATGAATATATGAATAAATGAAATGTAAAGTAGAATTCCCAGAAAGTATAACTATTAGGCAGCAAGGCGTATATTTGCAATGATGTTAAAATCATTTACAGGGAATTCTCAGTAAGAAAAAAATTCGAACTCAAAAAATTATCTGGGTAAGTGTTCTTTCTGAATTTCACTGTTTGACTTATTTCAAAAATCATTAGAAGTTGAAAATAACCAATTCACTTGCTCTCTACATTTGTTGTTAGTGGGAATAAAAATTGAAGAACTATCATTTCTGCTCCTTGTGTAAGTCATTGTGAAATTCTTCAGAACATACTTCAGAGATCATAATATTACTGTAGATATTATGATTTCAAATAACTTGCACATAATTAAAGTATATGGTTTTAAAAATTTATATGTATATGTTTTTCAAGTTTTTATTTAAATTCTAGCTAGCTAACATATAGTGTCATGTGTCATATTGGTTTCAGGATAGAATTAGATGTTTTTGAAACTTTTATTTCTCTTTAAATATTTCTCGGTTCAAACTTTTAAAAATGTGTATAGTTTTACAAGACTTTTTCTGAACTGCTCTAAGCTATTAGAGTGTGACATTTTGATAATGACTTTTTTATATGGAACTCTGCACTGGCAGTAAACAAGAAAATGGAGCAGATGAATTTAGAGCTGCAGAATTTATCTACTTACTGGAGAATCCAAATGTCTGAAGCAAAATGAAAACAAGCATGTCACCGTAAGTCCTTCTCTACCCACTTCCTGAAGGCCTTATGATGGCCTTTCCCCACAGTGTGTTCTAAGAAATGGTACTGCTGTAAGATGTGCCTTACCCAAACTTTGGTGATAAAAAAAAAAAAAGGTCAAGGAAATGCTGTGTATTAGATCCGCCCTCTGTGAGAGTTCCAGAGCACAGTTAGCTTATTAGAGGCTCCAAAGAGTGCTGAAGTAAAGAAGCTTATTTTGTGATGCCTGGTATTGCCTAAACTTATTAAACAACGAAAACCTTTTGTTTTCCAGAGAGAATGTTGTAGTTTCCTTCAGACCTCAGAGTCCAGGGAACAAACTTTGTAGAATATTGTTATACAAGTTTCAGTTTCGTATTAGTCAAGGTTGTCCAGAGAAACAGAGAGAAAGGGGGAGGAGGGAGCGGAAGTTGGAGGGGAATAGAGGGGGAGGGGGAGGGAGGAGAGTGGGAGAGAGAGTGAGAAAGTAACTCATGCAGCTAGGAAGGCTGAGAAGCCTCATGATCTTCTATCTGCAGGCTTGATCCCCAAGGAAGCCGGTGGTATAATTCATCTGAGTCCAAAGACCTGCAAAAGCAGAGGAGTCAGTGAAATAACTCCCAGTCTGAAGGCAGGAGATGAGATGAGATATCCCAGCTCAAAAATACTGAGGCAGGAAAAAAGGGCCAAGTTCATCTTCCTCTGCCTTTTGTTGTATTCAAGCCCTCAGGGGATTGGAGAATTCCCAGCCACACTGGGGAAGGTAGTCTACTTGACTGAGTCCAGGGATCCCAAATGCTAATCTCATCCAGAAACATCTCACAGACCTGCTGAACAATGTTTAATCTAGGCACAGCATGACTCACTCAAACCGACACATAAAATTAACCATCGCAGAGTTTGAGATCTACAACATGAACAACCAAAACAAACAAAAAATCGTAACAAGGATAATAAAGGGTTAAAACAACAATAACGTAGACTTCATTTAAAATCCATCTATAGCTATTTGCATGATTCTATGTGCCATGATTCTATGTGCCCAAACTATTTATACTTTTTAGAAAGAAAACAAGTCCCCCAAATGTGAAAGAATACATGGTTATTCTAATTGGGCTTAGCTTGAGTCATTATTAAAAACTTAACTACTGCCATTATTAAGCTATGCTCTGGGTTTTGTGGATGCCCGACATATCTTTTCACACATACATAAATGGGTTTCATACTGTGTAATTTTCTTATATGCAAACAGTGACCCAGAGCATAAGAAAGCATTCTCTTCCCAAGTGTCCATTTTCTCAGATTCTATTTATTCTCATCAAGCTTTTGACAAATTTTCACACAAGTGTGAAAACATGTGTCACAGCTAGTATCATCTGAGCGGAATGAGCAAGCTAGTGCTTCAGCTGTCCAACGCCTTCATCAGTACAAAGCAAGATAAAATTTGACCCGACCTTTCACACACTGTTCCACTCTCGTCTTCCATGATGTCAGTCAGGCTCTGAACATACAAACAGATGCAGAAACTGACATTTTGCTGCCAACAGTGACTATAACAAAAAAGAAAGCCAAGAGAAGATAGGCTACCTTTAAGAACATAGCCTCAGGGGCGCCTGGGTGGCTCAGTGGTTAAAGCCTCTGCCTTCAGCTCAGGTCATGATCTCAGGGTCCTGGGATGGAGGCCCACATCGGGCTCTGCTCAGCAGGGAGCCTGCTTCCTCCTCTCTCTGCCTGCCTCTCTGTCTACTTGTAATCTCTCTCTCTCTGTGTCAAATGAATAAATAAAATCTTTAAAAAAAAATAAATTAAAAGAACATAGCCTCAAAGAACACCTGTCCTGAAAGTATTTATAAAAAGGTTGATGATTATTTGTAGTTAAATTTGGGCAACTGGGCAATTAATCTAGTTGAAGGGAGAAAGACATGCAGAAATGAATGAGTCCACGATAAATGTTTTGGCCAATGCTATTTGAAGACGTTTGTGAATAAAGAGCCCAAATCTTATGGGTCATGAAATAATCAGATCACCTTGACTGAGCTCTAGAGAAGAAATCAAGTGGCATAGCAATCTGGGAAATAAACACAATCAAAGGTTTTGTTGTGGTGGTGGTAGTGGTGAACACTTTGACACTGCTTCTTTCTGAGGTTGCACTCAAACTAGATAATCCCATCTCTTTGCATCAAAACTATTTTTTAGATATAATGCCGCATTGGTTTTGTCATTGCTCTATAAAGAGGAAAAGCAGGGGGCACCTGGGTGGCACAGTCAGTTAGGCATCCGACTGGGTTTCTGCTCAAGTCATGATCTCAGGATCCTAAGGCTCTGTGTTCAGCATGGAGGCTGCTTGGGACTCTCTCTCTCTGCTCCTCCCCACCTCCCCTCTAAAATAAACGGGTGAACCTTTAAAGAAGAGAGAGAGAGAAAGAAAGCAAAAGAGAGAAAAGGAGGAGAAGGAAGAGAAGGGGAAAAGAGGAAGCAGAAATAGTGGAGGAGAAGGAAAGGGAGGAAGGAGGGGGAAAGGAGGTTTCTTTCCTGGTAGCAAAGCAACAGTAATAAAAGTAAGTTTTAATGTCTACATACCAGGCATGAGAAGAAGCAGTCTTTCCTCTGGAGGCTTATCCTTAAAAAGAAGGAAATGTCTTGTTACAGAAAACCCCAGAAAACCTTTCATTACATCTCATTTCTTTTTTTCAGTGGGTTCTCATGCCTTATCCTGAGGACATTTATTATCAACTCCTTTGTTGCCAAGGAAGCATTCAGCTTCCTTTGAAGTACTTGGACACTGTGGGAGAGATAAAAGTATTGGGACAAAAAAATCTCAGCATTATCAGGAAAGAAGGAAGCAGGAAAAAGATGCTGGCCACCAGTATTTTCCCTTATGCTGATTTTTTTTTTCCAAAAAGAAATCTTTATTTTATAATACTAATATTTGTATCCCTGTGTATTGTTCAACGAATTAAACAAAGAGGCCATCAGACTGAGGTGGCGCTAATGCAGTGGCAGCCTATATAAGCGAACCCAATCCTAAACCTGTAAATGCCTCATGGTTACAAAACCAGGCAAAAACAGCGATCTAGACTTTAAGCTACAGCTCATCAAATCATTTCCTTTTTCCAGCACCTGCTCTGTTTGTCTTTGCTCCTCTCTGTGGAGCTCTCTTAACCACTTCCGGTTTGACGCTGCCCAAGTGGAATTAAGCTTTGCTCAGATAAACTCTTAAAAATGTTAATAGATCTCCGCTTATCTTTTAGTAGTATTTATTTCCTTTCCTTTTATTAGGTTTTTTAAAGATGCAGTTAAGCTCAGCTGTGCCAAAGGGACCCAGCTGACATTAGTTTGCTTTTTTTAAAAAAAATGTACTTGAACCAGAGTGTTAACGAAGGAGCACCGTGGTACCGGAAAGATGGCGGCAGTGACTAGGGAGGTGGTCAGGGTTGCTTAGTCAGCCACTCTTGTCCCATGATGTAGAATTTCCCCTTGGTCGTGGAATAGTGTGTGTTCTTGCTGCCCCAACCTTCAGTCATCCTTCTGCTTGTCCTATCACCCTGGCTTTTCCTAATGAACCACCTCTCCCTGTTCTCAGCCTATGGGGTTACCTTGGGCTGACCCATTTTCAGGCCTTATGAGTTCCTGCATAATAGGGACTTGGTCAAAGCACCACCTTCTGCTAGCCACAGCAATTGGCTTAGGGACAGGCATGAAACCCAAGTTTGGCCAAACAGAACCCAAAAATCAGCCCCAACCTATATTTCCATTGCTCTCGATTACCTGGCTGCTTATAGCCTAGAACAACCAGCAATCAATATGGCCACTGTATAGAGCTTTCCTGATGATAAAACTAATATAAAAAGAAAATACAGTCATCAGGCTGAGATAGAGAGTGCCTGGTGAGCCCAACGAGGTTGTTTGGATCCAGTTATGCATAAAATTAATGTCCCTCTGGGCTTTACAGTTATATGACCCAATGCATTGCCTTTCTTAGCCTACAGTTGAACTTCTGACTCTTACCACAGACTTAACCAGCTCACCTTTCCACTGCTAAACTTTGGAAGTAAACATTTTATTTCATTAAATAAGTTTCCTTGTGCTTATCCTTTGGCATTTCGTTATTTCTTTCTTAGCCACCGCAGCATCTTCTTGCACAACAAAATACCAATTAATAATGAAAGAGGAAAAGGACAACTCCCTCCACAAAAAGCTTTCTCAGTTTCCCCTGCTAGAAATAATATCCCTTTCCTTTAAATTTCCACGAGATGTATTCCTCTAACATTTTATTTTATTTTATTTTATTTTATTTTATTTTCCAGCATTTTTGCTCTTTGTTCAATAGGTAATACTTCTTAATACATAGTCTACATCTGATTCAGCCTGGTGTGCACACATCATCTATTGCATTTCCTTCATTAAATGCTTACTTAAAATTGAAAGAGTAAAAAAAAAAAAAAACCCAAATAAATGCAGTGAGCTACAAACACTATCTTAGATACCACTTTTAGGGCTCTTCTGTCTTTTAAAATTTAAATAAGGTTTATCTTTCATTTTAGGACTGAAGAAGTTTCAGAAGCTTGCTCTCTTTTGAGGAAAAGAGCTAAAAGAATCCAATAAGTAAACAAATACTGAGTTATAAAGTACTAGCCTGTAATATTATCGTCTTACTAACGCTTCTTCCCTTGGCTCTGACTCCAAAATAGCTTTTAAATTACTTCCTATGCTCCTTTGGAGAGCACAGTCCTGAACTCTGCCAGACATCCCTGCCAGGGTAATTTCCAGAGGCAAGAAGAACAAAGCCAGTTGTTGTGGGCAAGCACATGGCAAAGTCAGCGGGGAAAAAATAGAAGGTAGTGAAGGGCAACTGATAATTTGGAATTGAGATGCAAAACACCAAATGATATCACAGTTAGGTTATGAACAGACATCAAAGTCAAGAGATGGTAGAAGCAAATCACGTGTTTGGCAGAAAGCACTTCATAGAATTATACACATTTTAGAAGGCTCTACTCAGAACTCTTCAGCCTCGGTCTAGTTACATCCAATACACATCCAAAGAGAGAAAAATTATACAGACAAATCCCAAACGTCTGGATATAACTCATAAATTAGTTTCCCTTTTACTTTTTTTTTTGAAGAAAGAATTTAAAAATTCCAAATACATACTTTCTATGTTACAGTCCTTGTGACTACTGGAGTAGCTCTTGTATCCCTCCCAACTGAGTCCTAGCAGCTTGATTCTAGTCTCTCCCTCATCTTACTAATGAGGAAACAGAAACACAGAGTAGCTGTCACATCTCTGACACTACTTGTCCAGAAACACAAGTGAGGATTGGAACTCAAGTCTTGATGCTAAAACTGTGATCTCCAAGAAGAAAGCTTCTTTCAACTCAGAAAAATAATGCATAATGCAATATGCATTAGTATGCACTATTCTTGTGTTCTTGAGATCCTGAAAATAGGAAATTTTAAGACTCAATGTCTGCTTCAAAATGGTAACTGTTATAAGAAAGGTGAGCATGAGGAAATGTTGGAGGGAGAGTAAAGGGTTAAATGGGCTTCTCTGTGTTTCATTCCAATCTTCTGATATTATAACATTCTAAATAGTTAGATATTCCCTTATTCTTTGTCTTCCTCTATATATTTTTTTCCTCTCCGATGGATTACAAAAACAGACATTGAGGTGACCAAGAAAGCTAGATGATATTATACTGTATTGTATAAACTAGCTCATTTAAGAAAACCTTAGGTTTCTTTCATTAATGAAGGCATATTTAGAGAAAAAAATGTTCCACAAAAAGTTTCATAAATTGATAACTCAGGGGGTGAAATGAGAGAGCTAGTCAGTTGTGTTGCAGTATCATTTCAATGTTTAAACAAGGTGGTGTTTCTCAAGGAATTTTCCATAGGGCAGAGATTTTGTTGAAATAATTTATGAGATTTATATTCTCCAAAACATAATAGCACTGAATGCTGTTGTGTTTCCTATATGTATAATGTTGAATCATCTCTCTTCCTGTACCTGACAAGAACTTCTCACACATCTGTCTACCTGACATTTCAAATTTCTAATTTGCTTTGTGAGAAAAACAAAAATTCTCTGACATACCCACTGAGTAATCTGTGTAGGAAGGAAGAAATCTGTCTGCTTCCATTTGGGAGAAAGGACTAAGGATACTGATTAAGGACATATGAAAAAAAATGCAGATAAAGAAAAGGGAAGTAAAAGTATATAGAAAAGATTTAAAGACACTAGGTAGAGATGATAATAAAACTAACACCAACCGATTTATACTTAATATTTACCATTGGCTCTCTCTGGCTGATTATTTCTCCATATGGGTGTCCTATCTTCCCAGCTGGGTTGTGACTTCCCTTCAACTCCAGCACCTAGCTGAAGCTTTGCTCAGCACTGACTGCCAAAAATCCTTGGCTGTCTACTCATCATAAAGAACAAATGGAGGGGTTTCTTTGTTTTTTAATGCCCAAAGACAAGCTCTCTCCCACTTTCTGTGAAAGCCTTGCTAAAAAGATATTTATCCTCCTGGGGAAAGGGAAGAGAGGTAAGTGGTTTGAGGGACTTGAGGGAACTTATTTACTGGAGCCTAGGAAATAGAAGAGGGCCATACATCCTACAAATAGCAGGACCTCAAGAAAATGGCAGAGTTGCTTACATCCTGGGTGAGAAGATAGTGAGAGATCTGTTGGCTCTGAAAAACCCAGGTCTTCCCGGACACTGGCCATCTGAACAGTAATCAGTGTGGATCAATGAAAAATGGGGACTTCAGATGTCGTACTGTTCATACAACATCCAGGGCCTTTGTGGGACTCTTGTGAGGGAAAGTTCCAGGAGTATCTAAGGCTACATTTCCCACCACCCTGGCAGGATGCAGACTTTGGTTGGATTAGGTAGACTCAAAGGGAAAATCTCTTGCACAGATGTATTTTCAGAATAAAAAAAATCATAGCTGCTACACGTTTCAAGTGTTTTGAGCCTTTCATAATATCAAAGGGGAAATACATTTTTATGATAAAGTCTATCTTTTGGATTGTATTGAAAAATATAGAAAAGCATAATGAAATAAATAAAGAAGAAATAATTTCACCATTCAAAGATGAATTCTGAACTCATTGTTCAGAATTAAGCCTGCAGCTTAGGCTTGGAATTCATCACTGAATTCTGGTTTATTATTCTTTCATTCCTTCTATTATCTATTTTAAAAATTTTCTAAGAAACTTTTCCTGAAAATAGAACATTTATATAATTGTATTCATGGTTAATATTTCTACCACATATTTTTTTAAGTTTTCATGTAAATTCCAGTGAGTTAATATATAGTGTAGTATTAGTTTCAGGTGTGCAATACTGTGATTCAGCACTGGTGATTCATACAACACTGGTGCTCATACTGTATGTTTCTAGTAAAAAGCACATTTATAATTAACTTTATAACCACATGTAAGACATCTACCTAGAGTTAGCACTGTATGTCTAAAAAGTTTTCAAGTCAACACCTCCCAACTAAAATTTCATCATTCTTGAACAATTGTTTTCTACTCATCATTCTTTTGATCTATAGCACATCTTCAAATAGATCATCTTGGCATTGTTAGCAACCAGTTAGTCCTATAGGAAATGGCGCAGCATTGTAGCTTTTAAAAATATGCAGAGTCTTTGAAGTCATGCAGCTTAGGCTTGGAATTCCAGTTCTACAATGAACGGTTTTGTGACTTTAGAAAATGTATTTAACATCTTTGAGACATAAAAGTAACTACCTCCTAAGGTAACTCTAAGAATTAGATAAAATACTTTCTGATAATCATCAAACTAGACTGAAGCCTCATAAACTCTCAGTAAATGGTAGTTGGCATTAATATTATTCCAGGTTAAACTATTCCAGCCACAGATTCTGTTGGAGAGATAGCTCTAGTCAGCAATATTTGGTCCTATGTAACTCATCCTCAAAGTTCATCTACAGCTGATTAGGTTAAATGTGGATTCTGTATCCTAATGGTAGCTAATCCATAAACTGATATGAAATTAGAAAAACAGTTGATCTAACGGTGGCAAGCTGGACCAATATCATACTGTCGTTTTGGGGAATTTGACATAGAAAATCTTGTAGATAGAAATGTACTATGGGAATGGATGTCTTTTAGGCTAAAAGAAAATGATGTCAGATAGAAAGTTGGAGCCACAGAAAATAATGGTAAATCGGTGAATGTAAAAAACTGAGTTTTTCCCCCCTCATTTTTCCTTAAAAGACAATTGACTTTTTTTGTTTAAAGCAAAACGATAACTATGTAAGGTGAGATTTATAACATATGTAGAAGCCAAAGACATTACACAATAACACAAAGTACAGGAAACTGACAAGTAAATTAAGTTACATTGTTCTAAGGCTATTACATGTGTGAAGTGGGAAATAGGTGAAAGTGAAAAGTTCGAAACAGGAAGTAGGAAGTGTAAAATATCCAGTGTAATGTGAAATGGTACAATATTGATTCGAATTATTTTCTGCTAGGTTAAGGATGAGTTTTATTATTTAGAGTAACAACTTAAAATATAATAAATTAATAAAAGGGGTATAGTGCCATAGCAACCACTAAAAAATAAAGAAGAAATATAGCTAAGAAATCAGTAGAGGAAATAAATGTTATATTAGAAAATATTTGATTAACCCCCAAAAAGACACGAAAAGGAGCACCAGAAGAACAAAAACACAAAAGCACAAATTGAAAACAAATAGGAAGATGGTAGGCTTGAGTCAAACCATAGCAATAATTATATTGAATGTAAATGAAATTGACACTAAAAATTACAAGAAAGCAAGACCCAACTACAAATTGTCTACAAAATATATACATTAAATACAAAGACACACATAGTGTAAAAGCAAAAACAATGAGGAAAGATCTGTTATAAAAGCATAAGAGAGCTGATATTATTCCATCAATATTTATATTTATAATAATGTTATTATGAAACAGAGTAAAGAAAATCATTACTTGGCAATGAAAGGGACAACTTATTACTAAGACATAGCAATCCTAAATATATATAGATAATAATAGAGCATCACAATTGATGGAGCAAAACCCTTCATAATCTGAGAAAGATATCCATATCATAACAGGAAAATTTAACACTCCATTCTCAGTAATTGTAGACAAATGATTTGTAAGGATATAGAACATCTCATCAATACTATTAACCAACTCAACATAATTAGTATTTAAAGAACAGTACACCAAAAACCTGCAGATTACCCATACTTTTCAGGTGTACATGAGACATTCTCCACAATAGTCAATATACTGGCATATATAGTATCTCAAAAATATAAAATAAATTAGAAATCAGTAACAAGTAGACACCTTTAAAAAGTTACAAGTATTTGGAACATGAATGACACACTGCTGAATAGCCAATGGCTTGAAGAAATAGAGAAATTTAAAAATCTTTTAAACTCAATAATAGTGAAAATACAACACATTAAAACATAGGTAATACAGCCAAAGCTGTTCTTAGTGGAAAACATAGCTTTAGAATGCCTGTACGGGAAAAGAAGAAATTTTCAAAATCAATTGTCTAAATTACCATCTTAAGCTAGGAACATAATTAAATTCAAAATATTTAGGAAGAAAGGAATAAGGATAATGGCAGAAATCAATGAAATAGAAAATAGAAAAAGTTTAAAAGACAAAAGAATTTTAAGACTATGTTTTATAGAGCAATTTGAGGCTTGAGAGGAAGGTACAGAGGGTTCTCATATGATTCCTGTCTGTTTACATGCAGAGTCTCCCCATTATCAACATCCCCCCCTGGAGTGGTGGATTTGTGATGTTCAGGTATGTTCTCTCTACACCCACTTCATTGAGGGTTTTTTATCAAGAATGGATACGGTACTTTGTCAGATGCTTTTTCTGCATCTATTGAGAGGATCACATGGTTCTTATCCTTTCTTTTATTAATGCGATATATCACTTTGATTGATTTGCTAATATTGAACCACTCTTAGAATCCAGGAATAAATCCCACCTGATCGTGGTGAATAATTTTTTTCATGTACTGCTGGATTCTATTTCCTAGGATTTTGTTAAGAATTTCTGCATTCATGTTCATCAGGGATATTGGTATAATTCTCCTTTTTAGTGGGGTCTTTGGTTTTGGAATCAAGGTAATTCTGGTCTCATAGAATGACTTTGGAACTTTTCCTTCCATTTCTTTTTTTTTTTTAATGGTTTGAGAATAGGTAATAATTTTCTTTTCTTCTTCTTCTTCCTTTTTTTTTTTTTTTTTNAATTTTTTTTTTTTTTTTTTTTTTCTTTTTTTTTTTTTTTTTTTTTTTTGGACTTTCAGAATGTCTTATTCACTATCATGGGATTCTGTATAATATTGGTCCTGGTCAAAGAATTCATTTCACAACCAAAGAAGCCATTCTTGCAATTTTCAGTTCTGTTGATTTGGAGATCTTTGTTCCAAAGGGCAGAATATTTTTGCCAGGAGATATAAAAATGACTCCAGTGAACTAGAAGTTGAGATCAATGTTTGATAGAATTCCCCGGGAAGACACTGACCCTGGACTTTTGTTTGCTGGGAGATTTTTGATTACTGACTCAATTTCTTTGCTGGTTATCAGATTTTCAAATTTTCTGTTTCTTCCTTTTCAGTGTTTGGTAGTTTAGATGCATATAGGAATTTATCCATTTCTTCTAGACTGTCTAATTTGTTGGCATATAATTTTTCATAATATTCTCTTATAATTTTTTGTATTTCTGTCCTGTTGGTTGTGATCCTTCCTCTCTTGCTCATGAATTTATTTATTTGGTTCCTCTCTTTTCTTTTTGCTAAGTCTGGTTAGGGGTTTATCAATTTTATTAATTCTTTCAAAGAACCAGCTCCTAGTTTCATTTATCTCTTTTACTGGGGTTTGTTTGTGTGTTTGTGTATCATTTAATTCTGCTCTAATCTTCATTATTTCCCTTCTGCTGCTGGATTTAGGCTTCACTTGCTGTTCTTTTTCTAGCTCCTTTAGGTATAAGATTAAATTATATATTTGAGATTTTTCTTGCTTCTTGAGGTAGGTTGATATTGCTATATAATTCCCTCTTGAGACTGCTTTTGCTGCATCCCAAAGGTTTGGACCACCCTGTTTTCATTTTCATTTGTTTCCATGTATTTTCTTATTTCTTCTTTAATTTCCTGGTTAACCCACTCACTCTTTAGTAGGATGTTCTTTAACCTCTGTGTATTTGTGGTTTTCCAAATTTTTTTCTTGTGGTTGACTTAAAGCTTCATAGTGTTCTGGTCAGAAAATATGCATGGTACATTTGTTACAGATTGATGAACAAACATTTACATATCATAATCACCTGAAGTTCATACTTTACCTTAGGGTTCACTCTTGGTGTTGAATATTCTGTGAGTTTATACACATGGATAATGACATATACCCATCATTATAATGTACAAAGTGTTTTCACCACCTTAAAAATCTGTGCCCTGCCTATTCATCCTTCCCACACCTCATACTCAGGAACCACTGGTCCTTTTACCATCTCCATAGTTTTGCCTTTTCTATAATGTCATATAAGTGGAATCAGTCAGTATATAGCCTTCTCAGGTTGGCTTCTTTCAACTAATAATATTCATTTAAGATTCCTTTATGTCTTTTCATGATTTGATATCTCATTTCTTTTAAGTATGAATAATATTCTATTTTCTGGATATACCGTGGTATATCTATTTACCTACTGAAGGACATTTGGGTTGCTTCCAAGTTTTGGCAATCATGAATATAGCTGCTATAAACATTTGTGTTCACCTTTTTGTGTGTACATATTTTTCAGCTCCTTTAGGTAAATACCTAGGAGAATGATTGCTGGATCAGATGGTAAGAGTATGTTAACTTTTGTAGAAACTACCAAACTGTCTTTCAGAAGCAGCTTACCCTTGGTATCCCCACCAGCAATGACTGAGAGTTCCTAATGCTCCACGTCCTCATCAGCATTTGGTTCTCAGTGTTCCAAATTGTGGTCATTCTAATAGGTGTGAAGTAATATCTCATTGTTGTTTTAATTTGCATTTCCCTGATGACATATGATGTGGGGACTCCTTTCATATACTTACTTGCCATCTGTGTATAATTTCTTTGATGATATGTCTGTTAAGGTCTTTGGCCCATTTTAAAATCTGGCTCTTTTCTTTTTGTTGAGTTTAAAGAGTTTCTTTGTGTAATTTGTATAACAGCTCTTTATCAGATGTCTCTTTTGAGAATATTTTATTCCAGTCTATTGCTTGTCTTCTCATTTATTATCTTTTGGAGCAGAAGATTTTAATTTTAATGAAGTCCAGATTATAAATTAATTTCATTTATGTTTTATGCTTTTCCCTAAAGCTGAGTGGGTCAAAATGCTGCTGATCCTTAGAAGAAAAAGAGAGTCCAGGTCGTAGGTCTTCTAAGCTCATGGTCAATCCTCATCTCCACCTTTGTTTCTCTGAGCAACTAGATTCTTCTCTCTCAAATATGAGATGTTCTGGTCGGTAGAGATGATGTCAAATGTCATGTTTTGTCTCCTTGTTTATTCAACTCATGTTTATTGGTGGCTGCTTTGTGCCTGGGCATAGTTTGAGTATTGGGGATGCTATCTGAAAGAAGATATAGCCCCTTTCTTCAATTTGGACATCAGATGAAAAAATATAAAACTGCAACCATTAAGCATTACAGAAGAACGTATGATAGACTATGACAAGATGAGAGTGCTTAGGAAGAGTGTCTAGCCCAACTCTAAGTGGTGGTGATGGGGTGTCAATGAAATGGCATCTAGGCTGATAGTAGACAGATGGTGGGAGGTGGGTAGGTAAAGCAAATTTATCTGCCCTGCACTAGCAAAATATGACATGTAGATTCTTGGTTTCCTGTATAGATACTTCTCTGTTGGTATAATATATTGGCTATTTAGGAAGATGTCTCTGCTCATTCCAATATTTTATTCTAGAAGTTTAAAACAACACAACTTAATTTTTAGTAAAAAAAAACAAAACCCAAATTCTTTTTTTTAAGTGTCTCTTTTTTTTTTTTAGATTTTTTTGTTTGTTTATTTGACAGAGAGAGAGAGCACAAGTAGGCAGAGCAGCAGGCAGAGGGAGAGGGAGAAGCAGGCTCTCCGCTGAGCAGTAGCCTGATGTGGGGCTTGATCCCAGGACCCTGGGATCATGACCTGAGCTGAAAGCAGCCACTTAACCCTCTGAGCCACCCAGGCCCAAAACCCAAATTCTTTACCAATTCTTATTTGGATAAACAACAAATATTATATACCCCCCTTTATAAACAAAGTCTGATATGAAATCCAGTCTTAGTGAAGTTTCATTTTTGTTTATTCCTTTCTTTTGTTTCCTTGACCTCTGGTCTTATTAAATATACACCATTTTCATATTTCACAAAATGTTTGCTCAATATTAAATGGTAAAAGCAAACAACAAATACATAATAGAATACCATAATTGCCCCATGTGACCAATATCTTCCTAACACTCCTTAAAGTAAGTAAGTATTCTGTTCTTTTTCATAAGTGAATGTTCTTTCAAATACAAATCACCAAGAATTGAGGAAATTTATAATGTTTATTACTTATTCCAAACCATGCTTCTTCCTCCAAATGATTTCACATCAAATCTTGTTTTAGCAGAATTCAAAACCTTTCTGAATTATAATGCCTAGCACTAAAAACTTTATCTCTACTAGAGGAAGATAGCTCTAATAAAAGTTTCACCATTCTTTAGAAAAGGAAGTATCGTAAAAAACACACCTATCTATTTAATACTCATTTATTTTAGGTGCCAACATTGTGCTGAGAATATGGTGGTGAATAATGCAGACACCTGATTTCCAGGCCTAAGTTATAGCACTGGAACTTAGGTACAGTCAGAGGGAAATCTTGCATCACTAGTAGATTCTATCTTGATTCTATCTCCCACTCTTTCTCCAAAGGACCTGTAGTTATTTGCCAGGGTGACTGTATTTTGGCATAGCGAAGTACCCAGACCTTTCTGGGGATTGTTACATTCTAATTCTGGTCCAGAGTGCCACTGTGGTCCACTGACAAGTGATAAATAGAAATTCTGCGCTGAGTTAGTGTCACAGGGGATTCCGTGGTTCTGCAAACCAATTCTGTGCTTAATTCCCCCACCCCTGAGCAAAGAGTTTCAACAGTATACTCAGCAAGTATTAATTAACTCCATGACATTTTGATAATGCTTTCAAGGTAGAAAGACACCCTCCCAAAATAAGCCTCTCCCAAAACCTAGTCCTTAACTCCCTAGCAAAGTGGTTAAGTAATAAACCAAAGTAAAACCACCGTCTAGGGCAATCATAGAGAAAAGTATCACCACTAAATATTTGAAAGATATGAGGATAGTCCCTGAAATCATATCCTCCATGTAACTCACTTGTTTAATTTATGAGCAAGCTATATGAATTCTGCAACAAGACAGAAGATTCTCAAAATCTTAGTTCAGTAATTACACAAATTGCTGTTGATCTTTCAAAGGTGACTCCATTACTGAAACAACTCAATTAAATCTTAGAAACACTTTCATTGGGCACTTCATTTCAGTTAACCACAGGTCATAATCTAAATAATCCAGGTTATAATGTAGGTAACACTTGCCCAGTGACTATTATGGACTTCTAGTACCTCATACCCTTCCAGCCAAACCAGATCAGCTAACAGATCCCAGATATCCTTCCTTAATGGATATCTTAATGGTCTGCAAGCACTTCTGGCCCCAAATGCTGCCTGATCCATGGCTCAGTAGCAGATAGAAGAAACCATGATTATTATTTCGTGGAGAACAAATTATTCAGGGAACTGGTACTTACAAAAATAATTAGAATAATTAGAAGAGCATTCTGTATACTGAGTCTTCAGAAACCACTTTCAGAACAACTCCACCGAAATAGCCCACCAGGAGAGCAGTTACCTCTGCCACAAGGGAGGTGGAGTTTCACATAGATTTTGTGTCTTCAGCTCAAGAATCACACCACTGTAGCCATGATTGGGGTACTGTCAGGTCACTATCTGTTATCCAAGTATCAGGAAGACACTGACACACCTGCAATTACTGTTCCAGCAAGTCTCAAGTTCAGCATGCCTCTCCCATGTACTCAGTTCCAAGTTCAAGAATCGAATGGGAGCTTCTGATTGATGGAGCTTAAGTTATAGCTGAGAGTCCAGGTACAAGGATGTCTGGGAAGAGTGGATTTTCAGCCTTCCAACTTCTGCTTACAGGTAAAGTCTCTAGGAAGAGATCTGGACATATGATGAGCTGGCCACTTGGAACAGTATCTCTCAGGTTAGTAAAACAACCAATGTAGTGCCTGGCATGGAAGTGCTCAATAAAGGTTCGTACTTGCTTTTTTACTCTCTCAGCTTAAGCACCATTTCTTTAGGCCATTTCTGTCCATCCAGACCAGGTTAAATTCCCTGGTCATATGCTCCCCGAACTCCTATAATTTTTAGTCTTACCTCACTTGTAATTAAATAATAAAAGTTCCATGAAAGCAGGAACCAAGTATAGCTTTTTTGTAATACATCACAAGGGCCTCATATGGTCATTAGGTAATAACAGGTATATAAGAAGTGATTATGAATTGGATTGATGGAGGGTTTGTCTCTTTCTCAGGTTATATTTCAATAGCATGCTATGGTGTCTTAAAGGAGTGGAATAATAAATGTCTACATTTCCTAGTTTCATAATATCTCCTTAAACTAATGAGGTGCATGGCTAAGAAAATCTATTTTTAAAATAAATCTAGCTTCTTTCTAGCTCTTTAAGCTGAAATATCAAAATGAGACCTCTAAAGTGGAGTTTTATGACATTTCATGTATAACATATGTAAAATAACCTAAAGCCTGGTCCTTGACTGTCCTAACTTCCCAGAATTGCATCTAATTTTCTAGTTACGGATAGTGTCTTGGTGATAACTTTATTAGAATAATAAGCTCTTAGGTCAAGTTTATCATGGTTTCAATTCCATTTTTTTTTTTCAGATTGGGTTGACGTAATTAGCACTGGTGTTATTTGGTACTATGACCAATAAGGAAGGGAAGCCTGAAAAGAATGACATTCAAAGGTTTATTTTGTTTGTGGTTTTTTTTGTTTTGTTTTGTTTTGTTTTGTTTTTTGCTGTTTTGTTTTGTTTTGGAGTCCACACAATAGTCTGAATTCTAGGTCTCATGATTTATTATGTTCACGGACAAATTATTGTATTTCACCAAATCCAAACCATAATTGATATCACTAAGAAATAAGCATTCCAGCTTCAAAAAGGTTAAAATGTGGGCTATTTTATCTTAGAATTGATGAAATACAATACTCACTCCCTTGACTTATAGCTTTTCCTCTGTGTTTTTACCAACTGGACAACTGCTTGGCTCACGCGGTCTACTTCTCGCCACCTCTCCCATTCTCTGGAAATGGCTAGACTAGCAAATGTGAGACCCAAGGGACATCTTTCTGCTAGATAACTTTGCCTACTCACAGTTAGTTGGTCTAGGATGGACACTTAATCCAACTTGGTTGGATGATGGTGACGACTTTCTCTGATGACAAGTTTCATCACTTGCTTAAGTTGGTGTCTGTCAGGATTCTCTATCCTTTTCCGTGCTCTTTTCTTTGAAAGCAAGTCACTAAGTTTTCTTGGAATTTTAAAGCCAAACAAATGGAATAGATTCAGTCTTTATATAATGGGGGGCTAGAAATTCTTAGGCTATGCAGATTGTAGAGAAAGACTGTCTGCAAGGTTGGAAAATAAAGCTGACACAAGAGAGAGATGTTGATGAGAAGTAGGTAGAATCATGACAGCATTTCTACCTTCTGAGGGTCAGAGATGCCCCCGTCTTCTAGAGGTTATATTTTATACCAATAATGTGCCAGAAAAATCTCCCTTTTCATCTAAACAAGCTTAGATTGGTTTTCTATATGTACAGCCAAAAAGATGCTAAGTGATATACTACTCAATACAGTTGCTATGAGAATTGAATGATAAATACTGTGCAAAATGAGTGTCTACCCAGAAGGAGACACATAGAGGTACCTGATAATACTTGAGAATCTGACATCATACATTAAAAACATTTGTTGTTAGAGCACTGGACTCAATGAGAAGTGAAGAGTTGCAGCTGTATCAAGACCTTGCTGCTTGCTCAATAAATAAGTAATATTTGTGTTAGATTTAGAGGCAAGTAAAAAGCAGCCTGATATTTGAAGAACGTGATTATTCACATTCTTCTTCCCTGAGGAAAGGGTCATCGGAGCTAAAGTCTTTTCGTCAAGAAGCATCTTCGATGCACAAATACTACTAGCATTTTTAATGTCCCATGACTATCACCTAGAGTGGTTTTTGCCTTGACGTACAGAGGGGGAAATGAACATTTATATCTTTAGTAAATATCATTAGTTGATCTGTTATGACATTTATCTATGAAATGAGAAAGTGATTTGGGCATTAGTGACTTTGAATTACTCTCATTTAATTCTCCATATTAAAAATTATTTTTTTTACAATGGGAAAGTAGCTATCAAGAAGACAAGCTTTTAATAACTCTTCAGTGAAGCCGTCTTGATATTTCCTTTCTCTTAAAGAACCCAGTTATGACTTACTTTACATTCTTAATTTGTTCTAATTTTCTAAAAGTTATTTCAGTATGAAAGAAGTACGATGGAGAGGGAGCCCAGTGCCCAACAGTCTAAAATGGGCTGTCTCTATGTCATAGAAGCAGAACATGCTCAGTGGTCAATGCCAGTATCTGGAAAAACTAGAGCTACTACGTGATGTGGCATAGATCATACTGAAGGAATTCCAAGTTAGAGAAACTTGGTAAGAAAAAGTAAATGAGGGAAGAAGGGGTTATAAAAGAGCTCACCCCAGACAACATGGTGAAATAGGCAAAGTCTATATCCTGTCCCACCCTACCTATAGCAGCAGCGCTGGTCATCTTCTTTTCACTTCCTGAAACCAGAGGGTTTGATGCTAGCCCCATGAGTCTCCCTGTTTCAGGTCTAAATATTCACCTCTCCCTTATAATCTGTTAATGCTTCAGCAAGCATCTATTGAGCACTGAAAACAATAAAAATTCACACATCTATAAATCTGCCATATTCCCAATCCTCCATGAACTTATGGTTCAGTGGGGGAGGGAAAGAAGGCGTGAAGATCACTAAAACAAATGGGAGAGTGGTGTAAAAGAAGGCAAAGAATGTTAGGGTAAAATATAGCAGCACAATTAGGCAAGGAAAGGAGGAGTAATTAGAGGTGTGGATTAAGAAGCTGTGCTGTGATGAATGCTGGGCGTTCCTAGAAGCCCAAGTGCCAAGAGTCAATGAGGAAGAAATTAAGGAAAAAATCTTGGATTTGATGATTTTAGTATAACTATAAAATGTGCTTTAAATGAAGTGATTCATGGATCACATTCATTTATTCATAAACAAATATTAAAAGATTTAACAGTTGAGTTGCTTGGATTTGGGGACAAGTAAAGAGAAAAAGAGTGACAATCTTTTATGTAAATAATTCTGACAGTATTATGAAAGACATAATACATTTATTATAGGAAGAACAGCATTTCCCCCATATGTTCAGACTGGAGGCAGAAGAGAAAAGGCCCACTGTTACCAAAAGGTTTACATAATGATCAGGTGTGTGAGATCAAAAAAGAATGCTTTAAGAATATGGAAAATATTGAGTCAATATATTATATACCTGAAACTAATAGAACAGTGTATATTAATTATACTTCAATAAAAAAAAAGAATATGGGAAATGTCCTTTTCCTGTAGAGACAGACTGTGGCCTGGAGGCCTCAGCTGACTGGGGGCTCATTTGAAAACTTTAATGAGTGGCAGTACTTTGGAAACAACCAGGGTCCTGAAATAAAGATGAAAAGGCAACAAAAAGCAGACTGCTACCCTTCGGCAGGCAAATCAAAGCATCTGAACCTAAAAGGAGATAGAAAAAATCACTTCAAAGCTTTATTATTCTTTTGCTCATTTCTGAATAACTCAAACCAACGGATATCCCACCAGGAGCTTGCTGTCCTTTTTTGCCTATGAAGACACATAACCGTGGTGCATATCTATTATTTCTATCTTGCAAGCATCCCCTACCCCTTCTGCTGCTGACTGGATATTTTCCTTTTGAGAGGTTTCTTCCCCCAGAGGATGGCCAAGGGTATGCGTACAACCCAGGGCATCCAACCAGAGCCCTTTGTCAAAGATTGATCTGTTCATCAGAGCGCAAGGTTTGCTTTCTTTGTAAGATCGAAAACCTTGTCAGCTGTGTAGGGCTGGAACTGCACTATGGATACAGTCTGATGGAGAATGAAACCAACACAGAAAGCAACGTTGACAGCACGTGAGAGAGGGAAACCTATTCTTGCTGATGCTATTAAGCCATGGTTCTGTCCTGCCACCCCTTGTACTTCTGAGGTACGTGCCCCAGTACATTTCCTTTGTTTGCCTACGTTAGTTAGAGTCGAGTACCTGTCATTCGCTATTAAGAGTCCTGTATGTAATGCTTCTGAATTACATATTTAGGTAGGAAATCAAAGTCTAAACTTTCAAATCATAATCTGCCCAGTTCATGATCATGTTTAGTGTGTATGCTGTAGCATAAAGATATTCGGTCAATCCTAACCACCTTAAGATCAAACTGAGAAAGCAAGAAGAACTGGGATAAAGATAAAATATATTTTTCATCTTCTTTCACTGCCTACAGAAAGGAATGGGTGAGTTATATTGATGCCCTAAGGCAATTCCATTTTCATCTTCCCAGTGAATCGTTCATGGAAAATTAGGAAAATGGTGTTGTCATTTCAAAGTGGCTCTAGTCCTGGAGATGCCATCTATTGGAGACATGCTTTAAAGGAAGAATGATTTAAGGAGCTAAAAACTAGCAAGTAAAAGATCAAACATTAATTGATCATCTGTTTGGGGCTAGACATGACACTAAATTTTAAGAGGGGAGGGGAAGAGGATACTCAGGAGGGAGGGCAACTTTTACTCAAATAGATCTATACCATTACAGTTCTATGAAAAACACAGCCAAATTATTTAGTAGGATTAGCAAAACCTCACTAATTTGTAACAACAGCAAAAGAAAGTAGCCTTAGCAAAAATGATATTATAAAATACATTCTAAGTGAAAGCATTGCCCTTATAGGATCTCAGTAAATTCTCTGAATAAATGAATAAAAATGTAACATGTCACTTTCCACAGAACACATGGAAATCTAAACTATAAATGCCCAGAAATTAGTTTAAAAAAAAAAGTAAAACAAAGCACCCAATCAGCATTTTTCATTTATTAGCACTCCACAGAGAATTATTCCTAAATTTCCCGAGCCTTTATCTCAGGTAAAGGTATTGATTTTGGGTAGTAGGTTATGCAGAAACCACGGGAATTTCTAGTTCGGCTGACTCTGGGCTCAACGTTACATTATTACTCCAGGTACAAGATGAGCATCTCTGAACGTCAACGTTTTTATCTGTCACACTGGAATAATAATGATTCTCTTATGGGGTAGTTGTGAGGGGTGAGCGACAAAGGCAGGAATTGGACTCGGGCAACATTTGTTAACTCTCAGTTAAAAGCGGAAAGATTTCAAAAGTATACTATCCAGAATGCAGGTAGAATTTACTGAAGATTAGTAGCGGGGAAATAGTTAATTTGCAGGGTCGGTGGCTTTTAGAGTTCATGAGGCTCAAAGTGTTGGACGCTCAGGAGACCAAGGAAGAGACACTCGGGCCGAGCTTGGCAACAGGACGGACGGAACCCCGGCTGCGCACCGTGACCACACGGCCAGTTCCAGCTCAGTTAGGGCAGCAGAACCGACCCGTCTCCAGTCTGCTCCCTTTCCTTTGTGCAATTTAAAGCCGGGTTGGAGGAGGAAGGTTGGAGGTAGAACATGGGGTGAAGAAATTACAGTTCGCATAACAAGAACCACAAAACCAGCAAGATCGGGATGGGTGTCTGCGAATATGCAAAATCCCGCAGAAAGAGGAGTCAAAACGCCCTGAAAAGAAGTTTACATGTTAGCAGCTTTCTGGGATGCTGAACGGCGCCCTTTCCTCCTTCTAACAAATCCAAGCATCCCCCTCAAATGATTTTTTTTTCCCCCAGAAGTCTGAGCCAATTTCGTTGTGGCGAAGCTTTTTCATCGCTTTCGCCCAACTTTCCTCCGCTTCTTCGGCGAGACCTGAAACTGGGCTGCCCGGCAGGCGGGACCCCCGCCCCAGGAGCTGGCAGCCCCGGGGGCCCGGGAGGGAGGCACTCCGAGAGGCGCCGGCCCCGCCGCGGCAGCGAGCGCAGGCTCCCGGGCTCCGGGCGGCGGGCACGCGCGCGGGAGGGGGCGCTGGAAGCCGGAGCCGCGGTTTCCGCAGGAGCTATTTTTAGCCGCGCGTCGTCGCTCTTCTTCCCCGGCTTCCAACGTGGTAGCCTCCGGCTCGCGGCCGCCCGTGGGCGGCTGCTTCCCGCCTCCCCCGCCGCTGCTCGCCCTTGGTTGCGTCCACGCAGGCAGCTCCGGAAACTGAGCATGTGTGGAAGCGCTCGGCGGCCTC
>LNAC01000289.1:1645881-1705376 GCA_002007465.1 Ailurus styani
CATGCTCTCTCTCTCTCTAAATAAAAAAAAAAAAGAAAAGAAAAGAAAGGCAGAAAAGAAATAAGAAAAACCTAGTGAGATGTCATTTTAATGTAGCCTTATAGACACAACTGCTGATTATGTTATATATTAAGAATTTTGTGTTTCATTATTAAGTACACATCATGTTTGTCATTAAATATTAACGGGAAACTTTTCTTGGGTATTGCAGTTAATAAATTATTTTTGTCATCCATAGAGTGAGAATAAAAATGTTGTTAGTAGTCCTTGGAAACTATGCATTAATTTCTTTTAAGTTTTCTATCAGCTTCCTCTTCTTGGACTGAAACACATAGCCTTGCAAATAATAATAACGAATCCATTATAGATAGTTGTACCTCAAGGTATCTTGAGCTAATCATTTGGACTTTTGTGGGAGGGAATTGAGTGAAACTGAAATTTCAGTGGACCCTACTAATAGTTGTAAGGCAAAATGAGATAAAGAATAAAAGAAAACAACAAAATCCAGAGCTTCAGTTTTCTAATTTATCAGGGTTCCCTAACTGAATTAAATATAACTGATTCTGGTTAATTTAAGCAGAAAGGAATTCATTGGGTTGTTATGGAAGAGTTCATGGAACTGAAGGAGATGCTGACAAACAAGATCACTGTCCTTGGAAAGGATAGTCCACTACTGGAATGAATCAACTCCAGCTCTTTTCCGTCTTTGTGTCACTATGGTCACGACTCAGAATTCCCAGCAGGAGAGAGAGAGAGAGAGAGAGAGAGAGAGAGAGAGAGAGAGAGAATGTTCTAGGAAAGAACAGAACATCTTGACTAATAGTCTGCTGACACTATGTTTAATGAGCCCAAGGAATTAGCCCAAGACGTAGTCAATGATCTGCTGCTACCAGAGAAATGGAAATAGATGATGCTGGGCAGGCACACTGAACTAATGTCCATTACGTAGATTCACGGTGGAGAAGCTTGCTTCAGTGGTGATGAATTACTGGAAAGAAGAAAAGGTTGGGGGAACCCTGAGTGTATTATCGAAGCAGAGTATCTATGTTGAAGACAAAAATACTGTGTTACTCTCCTAAGTCTGCTCTAACAAGTTTCCACAAACGGGGTGACTTAAAACCACAGAAATTTATTTTCTCACAGTTCTGCAAGATAGACGTCTGGAATCAAAGTGTTGGCGGGAGCTGTTGTCTCTCTGAAGACTTGATGGGGAGACTCTGTTCCATGCCTTTCTTTTAGCTTCTGGTGCTTCCAGGAATCCACGACGTTCCTTGGTTTATAGATGCGTCATTGCGGTCTCTGTCTCCATCATCATACGGCGTTCACTCTCCCCTGCTTCTGACTCTGTCTCTTGTCTTCTAATAAGGACACAGGTCACGTTGGATTTAGGGCCCTTACTATTCTAGTGTGACCTCATCTTAACATAAGCAATGACATCTTTTAAGACTCTGCTTCCAAATAAGGTAACATTCTTAGATTCCAGGGAGGACATGAAATTTGGAAGATACACCATCCAACGTAGTACAAGTGTGATACGGTTAAAACAAACAACAATGAACATAACTAGTCTGAGGAGTAGGAGAGGAGATATCCTATTATTCTCTGTTATAAAACTCTATCTGAAGTATGTGGCAAGTTTTAGGCACTCCTTTTTAGATAATCTTGTGTTCACTGGAAAACTGGTAGAAAACAATTTGGTTTTTAAGAACAGTTTTTTTTGAACTACAGACCATAGGCTTGGCAAAGGGGAGTTTAAGATAAATATAATATGAGCCTCCAGATGCTGAAAGGAAGAAAAATCTTCTTTGCTCATTTACAGAGAACTAGGACCCATGGCTGGAAGTTTCAGGGAAGCCCATTTTCTCTTGCTGTAAGCAGAAACATTCTTATATTAGTGTGGTTCAGGAGAAGAATGAGCTACCTTGAGAGTTAGTGAGGGCCACAGCTCTGGAAGCAGTCAGCATGAACTGGATAAGTATTTGTCATGGATGATATAGAAGAGATTTCTGAATGTGAAGGGAGCCTAGATTAGAAAACTGCCCACGGTTCCTTGTTGAAGATTCTCTTCTAGGAATACAAAGGGCTCTAGTGAAGCCCAGATGTTTATTGAGCATTGAGTAGGGTATTATGTATTGGTAGAAAGAGTAGTTAAAATGGCAGACATGGTCTCTAGCTATTACACAGATACATATTTCGGAGGTGTACTCTGGCACTGATAAAGAACAATCCAGGATTCTCTGCAGTATCTGTCATAAAGCAGAAGATTGATAACTATTTGTTGAGTGAATTTGTTGTTTAATGAGAATCTGGTTTACAAATATATGTGCATTGTTTACGTGGGTACTTACCTGATTGGTATCAGCCCTGCCATATTCATTCCTCCTATCTTTTATAGCCTTCTGGTTTTCTAGGATTACCTTGTTCATATATCATCACTATCTTCGTTTTATTTTACCTTTTTAAAAATAGGGTTGGAAGTGGGGAGTAATTTTTCTCCTTCATCTCTTTCCTCCTCTAGGCTTTCTTTGTCAGCAGAGCTAGCCTGAACCTCTAAAGTGAATGTATTAATGTGAAGACTGGAGGGGACTTCGGCTAAAGCAGTGTTTCAAAAGGTGTGGTATTGATGACTGGTTTTATGCAAGATGACCTTGGGTGGCATATGGATATGTACTGAATTGAATGGAAAGGATTTTGAATCTCTTCCCTTTCAGTGTTTCTCATTAAGGCAAGGAGAAGGTTTAAGTTTGGTGCTAGTTTGTAACACCTCTCTAATACACATATCTCTCTCTTTTTAATAAAGAGTAGGCTTCAGGCAGGGAAGTTGACCAGAGAGAGACCCCTGTAGTTCCTCAGATGTGCAGGTAGTGAGAGGCTTCCCCTGGGAACAAGCACAAAATCTCACCTACAAACCCAGATTCTTCTCTCATATACAAAAGCCTTAAGCCTCTGGGGGAAGGATGGAAACCCCACTGGGCCCAGTATCCCATACTGATACTAGCCGGACATTTACAACAGATCAGGAGCAAATTTTGCTTGACACACGTGGAAGACAGGGCAGAAGTGTTGAGGAAAAGTCAACCCAGGGCCCAGATTAAGGTCTAAGACTGAGGATAGACCCAGAGAATGCAAACATCAATAGTCACCATATTCGTAATTGCCAAATGTTAGAAGTAATCCAGATGTCCTTCAGTTGGGCCATGGATAAACAGATTGTGGTCATATTCCACAGAACAGAATTCTACATGACAATAAAAAGAAATAAAAGGAAAGTTGCTTGACCTCACCACTGTGCCGGTAATTACTGAGGGTGACTGTTAGAGCAGGAGCCATGAATGTTTCATGAAAAACACGGCACTTTAGAAAATGCAAAACGTTCAGAAATAGATCAAGAGAATTATGGAGAAAGCAGGAGTTGCCTAGAGAAGTTGATTGTAAGGATAGGAGAGACCTGAACGTCCTGATTTTCTCAGCAAGAAAAAAATCTATATAGTACCTGCATGTTCTTTTTCATTATAATGCCTAAAATACTACTGATTTATAAACCATTCTATTTAAAACTCAAAGGCCTCTATAAATACATATACAGCGTTTCCACTCCCTTAAACTTATATCAAGTTGATCAAAGATTCTTCCAGGCTAAAGGATATTTAGAATTCATGTAATGTCTTTCAAATATAGAGGTTTTTAACCTGTAATTTGGAAGCATGGATAGAACTCAGTATACTAGACACAGGAAATGACATCATTATTGTTACTAACATCCAACTGAAATTTAGCATTGTCCTTAATTGAGAGTACAGGTCAGAACCACAGAAGCTTTGCCAGTACCTGTGAATCTATTACCAGTGGAAATCACAGATAACATCGCATTACAGTTGTTTGTAGATTTTTTTTTTTTTAAGTAGGCTCCATGCCCATTGTGAAATATGCCACTTGGAGCCCAGTGTGGGACTTGAACTCATGACACTGAGGTCAAGACCTGAGCTAAGATCAAGAGTTAAACACTTAACTGACTGAGCCACCCAGACACCCCGACAGATATATTTTTTTTAAAGTTGTTTATATTCATCCCTACTTTGAAAGTGTGGTTATTATTGGAGCTGCTGTTAGATCTTTGTATTTAAAGTATTAGTAAAGAAACATGTTTACATGTCACAAGTTCATGCTTTTAAAATTTGACAGTTGTATTTCATTATATTTTGAACAGATAGCATTAGACAAAAGCAGGATGCCTAGAAATTAAAAAAAAAAGAATCTGTTATTTAAACACAATGGACATGACATCTGTACCACAGTACATATACATTATTACAGCTATTCCTTCAACTTTGCTAGCAAGTTTTTGGTTTCAGTTCCAGGATTAAATTACTTGTTTCTTTGAGGTTCTGAACTGGGGGAATTCTAAACCACTGGCTTTTGTCATGTGTCTTTGAAGACTTCTTCATAATGTTTCCATTATAAAAGCTATCACATTGTTTCCAGTCTTTTTAGTAAAGGGGCTATTAAAATCATTTAGATATCCACTTGCTATTTTAGTTGTGATTGTTCGCCTGTTTATTTGGACCTCATTCTTATAATGAGTCCTCTTATAGGTCCTCTTATAGGCTGAAGATACTATAACAGTAATTGAATTGGCTTGCAAGAAAGCTGTTTGCAGGGATGGTAATCCCTGGTACATTTAAATTTATAGAAAAGTTTTGAATTTCCTATTTGATTAACAAACATGGGCCACAGTAGTATCGAACGCTGATGTCTATGTGATCCTCTTAGCCATTACTTTGAATTAAAAATTCTTGCATATTTTGTATCATTTGAGTGAGAATATAAAATACAATTTTCATTTCATGCGTGTACTTTTCATAATGGCAAAATTTTGTCAAAGTAATTGAGCAGCTCTGCCTCATTATAGTATTAGTTACCAATGGAATGAATTAGCTACCAGCTCACTGTATTATTCTAGTTGGACTTTGTTTTTGGAGAGTCTGAGGCATTGGATAGGAACAAGAGGAACATTCTTCTCTTTCAAGGTGTTAACCCAGGGTCCATGTGCCTACATTTGTGCAATTTCTGAAATGTTTCACACGAAGCCAAGGCAGTGTGTTCTGAAACAGCTGGCATCCATTTGTAGTTAAAAGGCTTATTAGTAATACCTAGGTTCTTTTTACCTAGTACACAGAAGCCATAAGATGATACCTAGTGATTCTACATTGTAAAGGACTTTGAAAGGTCCTCAAGACAAGAATATTCAGAAGAGGTGATTAGAAAAGTTGCAGAGAATTTTTTTTCTGTGTTTTTGACATCTTTACACATGGTATCAATAAGAGCCTCAGAGCCTAACTATTCCATCAAAGGCCTTTGCTTTCTGTTTCAGGTGGTATTTGTTTGTTTTTAAGAATGCGTTTCCACGAAGTTATGTGTTTGTTTTTAAGAATGCATTTCCACGAAGTTATGTGTTTGTTTTTAAGAATGCGTCTCCACGAAGTTATGTCTTTTGTCTGAGCAACATTTCTTTGTGGACTGCCCCCCACCGCTAGAATCAACTTCTTCAGTTCCATGGCGGATGTGGGGCTGACCTGTCTCCTTTGTTCCTTTTTCCCTTGGGGTGAGCATGTGACCCAGTCAGCCAGAGTTTCCCCAACTTTAGCCAGGATGGTTTATTCAGGAGTAGGTAATGTCAGCCAGCAAGACGGAGGGTGTTACTCCCTGGGATTTTGGAAGAACACCAAAATGATGCTCTCTTCCTCATGGAGGTTACAAAGCTGTTAGAATTTGTATCTACAGCTGCTGATGGATTTTTGTCACCAAATGGAGAAAGTCTGCCTGAAAATGAAGCTACTCCAAGGAAAATTGAAACAAAAGATGAAAAGGCACATTTCAGCCCATTAATTTCTGAATATTTCAGTTGCATGAACCCATTATTTTCTACTTCTCCTTAAACTGTTTTGAGTTAGGTTTTTGTTACTTTCAGCCCAAAGAATTAAAACATAATGCTGCCAATAAACTGCCCCGACATTCTGGTGGCAACAAGAAGGGAGAGGTCCAGGGATGTCATCTCGTATGCGTGTGAAAGATTTGAACATCTCTGTTTCCCTGAGTCAGAAAGAGTTTGCAAGAGAAACCAAAGAATGTGCTAACTTTCCACTCCTGTTGCCCTTTCCTTTAAATAGTACTGCATCTTTTAAGATACATTCTGAAGTAGTAGCATCCGACTTTTTCTCGTGTACAGGAGACTTGCTGTTGCTGTGTATTATATACACAAACATAAATGGAAGCGGGCTAATTCTTACAGCTTTGCCATCTGAAATCCATGGATCCATTTATTTCTTATACATTCGCTTTTAGTATGAGACATTCTAAGGTCTATTGTTCAACAAATAAGATTATTACAACTCCAGTAATGGTCTTTCATGTGAATAACAAGATGAGAGGGACAAGCAGTGAAAATAATAAAAGACAAATTATCCTCTATTTCTAGTAACTCAGCAATGAAAGACATTTATGCTCTCATGTGGACGTTAAATAGCTAGGAAATAGGAGTCAGTCGTTTTGGATGCAAAATTCTGCCTCAGCTTCATTCCGTTTGGTATCCTAGGTATCAGTTTCTTACAGACATTTCCTTTTAAAGGCAGGGAAGGAAAGATACACAGGGTGGTAATGGAAATGAGTATGTCAAGTGTCCTGTGAACCTAAAGTGGAAAGCAGAGGAACTGTAATGACATTTCTGGTATGCATTTTTGTCAGTGGCTTATTTTGTCATAATTTTTTATGAAGAGGGAGACACGAAACATCTATAAATTAGGATGGTTCTTGGCTAAAAGAAAAGCTAGGGGAATCAGAGGCATTATTTAGACTCACTTTATCTGACATCAGTGCTTGTCTCATGGATAATAATTTCTGCTAAGAAGGGTTACAAGATAAGCCCTTCAGCTAAAAATAGAACCTGGTTACTAAGCTCTAAGAAGAGGTGCTCTGCATAGCGTAATTCAGTGACGAGAAAACACTGTCTTCCAGGGTATGGCCTGAATGGCTTCCGAGTACATTGTGCAGCGTGTCGGTTAGCTCACTTCCATTTAGAGGGGGGAATACAATAAAGAACGATTTTCTACATTGTACCATAGAATATACTAAGGTGTTTATTATCCCTTCCGCTTGTATGATAGGAAAGTAGGTTTCTCCCTCCCAGGTAATATAATGGTGAAAACACCACATTTTCAAAAGAAAAATGCTGCGCAAGGAGAGGTTGCATGAAGGTAATGAACCTCTGCTGTGCTATTTTTAATGAACTGATGGCTTAATAAACTATTGCCTTGGAGACCAAAAAAACAAAAGCAAAAACACAAAACAGTTCTCACCTCTGAGTCCATAGGAGATTGTTAGTAAACAAAGATTTGCCTTCAAGGTCAACTTTGGGGTTTGCTTCAGGTATTTGGCTTGTTACCAGTTACTGTTTCTATAAGCATATGTAACTCAAAGAACAGAGCCCTCCTGGGCTGTGCCAGCTAGATGGGACATTTCTAGTCTCACACAGTTAAGTGGCTGGAAGACATCCGTTTGTGCAGTAGAGTTTCCCATTCATTTGGATCTCAGTCTGCTCATCTTTCTACCAAACGGAGTGAGGCGTGACGCACGTCCAGTTGCCATGGCCATGCCCAAGAAGAATGCAAAGCTTGATTGCTGGGACCTGTAGCCTCAGCCAAGGGACAGTGGGACATGCAAACAGATGGGGTCCTGGGTGATGAGAATTCAGAAGTGGCAGGCAAAGTATATTGGAAGATGTGGGAGCGTCCTTAAGTTTTGTGAAAATCGGAAAAGAGAGAGTGAGGTCTACAGAAGTTCAAGTGGTGATTCTGAATTTATGAGCCTTGCACTTGATACAGTTGCTGACAGGATGTACATCAGCTGATGCAAGGAAAGGACTGCTCCAGTGCAGAACAGCAGGAGTCACAGAGGAGCAACATCTGGGTGACAAAAGCTCAGTGAAGGTCTGGAGCTTTCCTATAGCCTGACATGGAAGAGTGTCTGATTGGAATTGATACAGGGATACCCCCCACCTCCAAACATACATTTTTGTATAACAGATTTCAGCTAACTGTATACTAAACCGATTATAGTTTTTATTCCTTATTAGTTTCAGGGATTCCCAACATTTTTATTTTATTTTTTTTTACTATTTTCCCTTTTATTCCCATGACTTACTGATTCCATAACTGGAAGCCAACTCATTTATTCATTCATGTTTTTCATTCAGCTCATAAGCTGAGTGCTTACAGTTTGTCAAACATTGAAAAACAAAACAAACAGGTGGTGAATAAATCTAAAGAAATACCTGCTTTCACAGACTTTACATTCTAGCCTGTGGAGACAATCAGCAAGTTAAGCACATATATAAAGGCTTTAAAGAAAAGATATCCCAATAATGCGAATAGGACAGAGTAATATTTAGAGAATGAGAAGGGATAGAGGCAAAACATGGGGCCTGAGAAGCCACAGCCAGTGAGGTAGCAGGACAGCCAAGAAAGCAGTCCTTAGAGAAGGTTTAAGTCATTTGTTAGACCCATGAGTGACCTAATCCACTTGATGATTTTGGAAGTTTATCCTGGCTGCCAGGAGGTCAGACTATCACAGGTCAGGGTCAGAAGCAGAGTGGCAGGGCCCATAGAGAGCAGATGGGAGAAGTCAGAGGTGTCCACACCATGACTGTAGGGTGGAGGTAACCAAAGAGGCTGCATTTGGGATGTGCAAGGTGTGGGATTAGGTAGCCCACACAGAATGGTAGTGCACACGCCCTCACTGATGAGATTAGACACTGGGTGCCCGGGGAAGAGAACAGTCCTACTAGGGTGATTTTCATTTAGATCAGTGCTACTCAGAGTACTGGTCTGTAGCCTTTGCCCCTGCTCTGTGACAACATAAGGAGTTTGAGCCAAAATGTAAATCGGCTGACTTTCTTTTTGTAGTATGATTTTCTCAATGAAGATGCAGTACATTGGTTGACATTCTAGTACAAGTTCCTCACTTTAATGCAGACCAGAAAGTTTCCAGAACAGATGCATCTGTGGCCCTCACTTTGAGGAGCATTGCTTTATTTCATTTTTCAAATTTTATTTATTTATTTGAGAGAGAGCGAGAGAGAGTGAGAGCCAGAGAGAATGAGTGGGTGGGGGAGGGGGCAGGGACAGAGGTAGAAGCAGGCTGAGGGAGAAGCTGACTGAGACCCTGGGAGGCTGAGATCATGACCAGAGCCAAAGGCAAACACTTAACCGCCTGAGCCTCCAGGCGCCCCAGGAGCATTGCTTTTGATGAAGTCCTCACTGAAAGCCATAATTTTACCAAGTTCTCCGGCTTATTCAGGTATGGCATATTCTAGAATAGTTGCTGACTTCATAGTTTTAGAGGTGTGCTATGGTTGCCAAATTAATGGAACTATACACTGATAAGTTACAAAATGCCTGTGGAAAAATACCTTCAAGTTATGATTTCTAGATTTTCAAATGCTTTGTTGATTTTGTTTTTTTGATTAGTAGGCACATAAAAGAAAGAGCTTAGGAAAACTTTTTTTAAAAAACAACAAATTAACTCTTGTTTATGAAGGAGGATCACAGGGCCACTCAAGCTAAACTTGTTCTTTAAAATGTAGCTTATGCTCCGTCATTTAGAAAGCCTTCCACATCCTCTAACCATTCCAATCCAAGTGTCTCGCTTACGTGTATTTCTCACACCCCGTGTTTTACCTTTATCATAGCACTATTTTANATGGCATATTCTAGAATAGTTGCTGACTTCGTAGTTTTAGAGGTGTGCTATGGTTGCCAAATTAATGGAACTATACACTGATAAGTTACAAAATGCCTGTGGAGAAATACCTTCAAGTTATGATTTCTAGATTTTCCAATGCTTTGTTGATTTTGTTTTTTTGATTAGTAGGCACATGTAAAAGAAAGAGCTTAGGAAAACTTTTTTTTAAAAACAACAAATTAACTCATGTTTATGAAGGAGGATCACAGGGCCACTCAAACTAAACTTGCTCTTTAAAATGTAGCTTATGCACCGTCATTTAGAAAGCCTTCCACATCCTCTAACCATTCCAATCCAAGTGTCTCGCTTACGTGTATTTCTCACACCCCGTGTTTTACCTTTATCATAGCACTATTTTAGATCAAGAATGGTTGACTGACTTTGCCCTGCCTCCCCCCACATGGTAAGCAAGTAGAGGGAAGACTGTGTATTATAACTCCAGTATCCTGTAGAATATCTGGGAACATTATATTCAGTTAAACTTTATAAAAGCTGAGTAGTGTGACCATTGATTTCAAAGAACAAAAGTATAACTATTTACTGCTGGGCATTCTGGTTAGCATTCAAGTTTGGACTGACTACTATAGCAAAGATTTCTACAGGTTAGCCAAAATCTGAGGTAAATGACCTTAGTTGTATCTTCAAATAGTAAAGAAAAGTTTTAAATATTTAAGTGAATATTACACATTGGACTTCTCAGTCATAGCTTTTAAAAGAGAGCAACTGACATGAGTGACTGTTCAGAAATCAAGGACACTCGTGCATATATATATATATATATTATGATAACCTCACTATAGAGGCAATGACTCATTATACCACAAATAATGTTACCATAAGATCTGACTTGGTGGGATCTCCCAGTTTCTCTTCCCTTCTTTAGCATCTGCTGAAATTCAGTTGTGGTATTTGGCAAAAAACCCTTGAAAATCTTAGGGCCTGATTACAGTTTACAAGCAGACCAGTTATATCATCCAGTGATTCCGGATTTCTTAACCAATTAGAATATTTGGAACTGAACTCTTTTTCAGTCAACAGATTTTTTTGAACATCTACTGTGTGAGAAAGTACCACGTATCATTCAAGTACTAGGAGCTGTTGGGGAATAGAATGACAAATCAGAGATGGGTTTTGTCTTTAAGGAGAAGAAAATGAGATATTACCAGTCTCTTTGCCACCTTATAGGATAATGACACTGAACCCTTTTCCCTGGAGAGTGAGTCATGCCTTCTTGGTGGAAATCTCAGAACCTGCAGTCTTCTAGCTTGACCCTGTCTGCTGCTCCCAGTGATAGCTCCCTGGAGTGACTGTTCCCATCAGTTCTTGCAGTTGTTATTCCCTTAGGTGTATCACTCATCAGGGAAGATCACAGACATGCAACAGTTTTCAGAGCCACTGTTGTTCACAGTCTCCTGCTGGTTGATGCAGTCTGCTGTTCTTATAGGGACCTGTGGGTTCATCATCAGTTTGCATTGTACCAACCCCTTTCATTGTTTTGTTTTACCTTGAGGCAATCTGAGGTTTTATCAACTCTCACTTGGCTATGAGTGTGCTCCTACCTAAGGGTATCCTTCCTGTTGCTATTCTTTTTTTTTTTCTTTTTTTTTTAAAGATTTTATTTATTATTTATTTCACAGAGGGAGAGAGATCACAAGGAGGCAGAGAGGCAGGCAGAGAGAGAGAGAGAGGGGGAAGCAGGCTCCCCGCCGAGCAGGGAGCCCGATGCGGGCCTCGATCCCAGGACCCTGAGATCATGACCTGAGCCGAAAGCAGAGGCTTTAACCCACTNCCTGTTGCTATTCTTCCTGTTGCTATAAAAAGGCTTTAGTGATTGCCCCAAGCTCTTTTACATGATGATGATGTTGATGATAAGAATAATCATGATATCAATGATATTTATTGAGGACTAAAAATAGGTGAATTCCTGCCTTTTGTGGTTTGCAGGTATTTTCTCATTTATTCCTTATAACAACTCTGGAAGGGAGGTACTATTATTATGTCCATTTTACAGATGAGTAGCCAAGGCAAAGAGAAGTTAAATAACTTGACCAATACCGTCTTTAGTTCCTACCATCAAAGAGAGGCACTTATTAAATGAGCCTCATACAGAACTATTGTTCTCCCATTAGCTTTCTGTGATTGACTAAACTCTAGTGGTGGACCTAGGTTGTACTGATGATTAGTGGTGAGACCGGTATTCATATTGTGGACTAAATATGATCTCTGGCTGTCATTCTCTACTTGGACAAGCAGTGAATGTCTTTGCAGTCCCTGAGATTGGGCCAAAAGCCAGGGCAGATTTAAGAAGGGAAAGATAATGGTGGGATAAGAATAATCTCAGATTTTGGCACCTAATTCCTGGCCCATGCTGGTACAAGTGTTCCTAAGTTTTGGCTTATAATTTCTGTTATTTATTTGACCTTACCTGGTAGTAGATGCTATGTTATCACTGTTTTGCTCTGAAAAAATTACTCTTCACTTACAGAGAAGTCCAAGCACACCCTAAAGCTGTGATGATGGCTGCAGTTCATGTCATCACCACTGATAGTTAGAGGTATTTATGCCTGAAACTGCTGCCTACTTCATATGCATTAGCGCATTTAATGCTCATGCTAACCTACTGTATTATCAATACCTGTGTGGCTGGTGATTACATTACTCATTCTTGTACTATCAACATAAAGTGACTTAAGCCCCATGATTGGGAATATATTAGACAGATAGACTCTAAGATTCTATTTTATTTTGTCTTGGATTAAATGTATTCTTTTGTCTGTGATTAGATAATTTTTAAGGAGAGGCATACTACCACTTATTAAATATCTACTGTGTACTGGGCACTGTGCTGTTTGCACGTAAGTTGTTATTTTTACTAATCTTAGGATTCAGTGTAAATATTCATCTAGAGTGTTTTATCATGCTTAGAATATCTTTACCTAAGAACACCTTGGGAAAGGAATAGGGGAAAATCTACAGGATGATGGAAATAAACAAAAACTGGTGAGGGTACTTAATGAATACCGAGCAGATGCTTAACATGAAGAACAGATTTTTGATAGCAAGATTTTGTCCTGGCAGATACATAAAATTTATCACTGTGGGAGGTAGTGATCCAGCAATGGATCAGGTATAAATCTTGCAAAAAAAATATCGCAAACACTTTTTTGGTAGATAGATAACAAAATCTTTTTCTTACTTGCTTTTCAGCCTGTCCGATTTGCTGCTGCTCAATGATGCATATCAAGTAGGGATTAGAGGAAAATAAGGCCTTATAATTGGAGTCAGTCATGACGAGTACAGTCTCTCTCTCTATAATACCTATGTCTTATGGAGTATTTTCTGTAGATGAATAGAATAGAGTAGAATGGAATAGAAAATGATGCAAAGGTGGGTAATCAGAACCAGAACTATACAAGCACGTAGCTGATTTAATATGGGGTAGCAAATGGTATTTATGTTTATTGTTTTATATAGAGGGGGCCCTTCTGAACAAGAAAACAGAACAAAAGCAGTTTTGTTCATTGGCAGACAAATAAGAACCTTACCAGTCTGTCCACACTGACACTCCTTTCCTTTCCCTCTAGTGACTTGAAACCCCTCAAAAACACGACACAGGAAAGACATGTTTATACATAGATATGTGTGTTATATGTATGTATGTGTTTATACATGATACACTGATTATGTAATCTCACATGTAAACTCGGTATTGTGTGTTAGTAATCACCTTCTAAATCTTAGTGGTTTAGACCACCAAAGTTTATTTTGCACTCATTCTACATACACACTGCAAGTCCGCTGTCGTTCTTCTTCTCATCATTTTACCCGGGACCCAGGCCTTTCTGAGCCTCTGAGTATTGTCCTGACTCCTGATAATAGACCCTGATCTCTTCTTTTAAATTCACCCCCCCCTTTTTTTTAGTGTAGCCTAAATCTTGAATATTGCGTAGCTCAATGCAGAGAGAAAAAATGAACATCACAGACTTTATAATTGGTCCAAGAACTTCTGCCCCTGTGTCAGTTCTTCCCACATGTTTTTGGTCAACATAAGTCATGCTGAAGCCTGACGTCAGTATGAAATGAGTATATATGCAGCAATATTTTTGAACAATAATGCAAGCTACTGTAGCATAGTAGCTCATTATAGTGATCTACAATACTAATGCTGTCTTTTGTTGGGAGAGTATCAGTGTTCAGTGAATGCATTATAGTTTTCAGAATGTAATTGTACCAACAAGAACTGGTCCATCTATTCCTAGGTGTTTTTTCCAAGTGGTTGAGAAGATAGTGATAGATAAGAATAGGCCATTGCTTGTGGCTTTAACCTCATTTATTCTCATGTTCTCCCCTATCTCCTCATCTCTTATATTTTCATTCATTCTGTTAATGACACTAGGTCACTGTTTCTGTATTATAAAGTTCACTCCCTATAGTTTCCAATCATGTCTCTGTTGAGAATCTCCTCTGTACCAGGCACCGTGTTTCTGAAGACACTCTGATCTCATTCAGAAACACCTCTTAGTGATTTAAGGCCTGGAGGAAACAGTTTATTTCATTTAAAAAATATATTGATTAAGCACTATAGTGGATGAATGAAACAATGAAACTAGATCACAGTTTTATAGAAGAGACAAGACATGTTAGAAGAGAGTTTACAGAGTCTTTTGGCCCATGAAGAGAATGGCAGATTCTTGAGGAATGGAATAGTTACTGTCTTGAGAAGGATGAATAGAATTTTATTAAAAGTCAAGGAAGAAGTGAGGTAGAAGCCTTGGGGTATAGAAATTGGGAAAATCATATTTAGAGATAAGACTAGATGTGTAGATTAAAAGAAACTATAGAGTTAGTTGATAGAATTCATCAGATCTATACAGAAATATTGGCCTTTATGAGCCTCTGAGTATTGTCCTGACTCCTGATAATAGACCCTGATCTCTTCTTTTAAATTCACTCCCCCTTTTTTTAATTCACCATTTCATTTGAGCAATGTTCCAGACTGAGCCTGATGGTTTCCTTTCACCCATTACCTTTAACTTGGGACCCTGATCTTTTCCCTTTTCCATGTCTAAGATTTATATTTTAGTCTCTTTGTTTTATGGCTTATTTCATTTGGATAGAGTAGGCTAGTTCCAGTGAATAACCTGAAAGATTTCTTTTCCTCTAAATGAATTTCATATGTGTATTTCCATATTTCCATTGAACGTACGTAATTTTCTGTTATACACAGATTCCTCTGTTAATATGTTTAGAAGAATGAATTAATGAGTCATTTGCAGCATAAAATGCACTGTGAATCATTGTTTTTATGATGTTCTACAAATATTCTACCCAAGGCATGCAGTGACTCATCCGCGGCATAAGGTCTGTGCTGTACAGACATTTCAGAGACAGATCAAAATGTAACCTGCAATGAAAACCTTCATTGCTTCAGTTACTCTTTCATGAAAGCCCGCGGTACAGATATTGAAAAAGAACTTCTGTGTTATGGTTTTTGAAGAGGTTCAATTGACTCAAGGTTGGGAACACTATGTATCAATGCTTTGTGTTCCAATAGGGAAAAAGAATTTCTTCATACAGCTGCCTTCCGGGCTATCCCTTCTGAAACCCTCTTGGATAATTTCTATTGGGACAGTTACATTCTTTTCCCTCACCCTTCTTTTTTTTCTTTATATCTGGGTTAGAGAATGGATAATTTGGGTTTAGAAGTAGAATTTTTCAAAATGACTCAAACCCTTATGTTGTAAAATGTGACGATTTTAGGTCCAAAAATATGAAGTGATAAAAGCCAAGTCATAGAAAAGCTGGAAAATAAAGCTGGGATTCTTTTTTTTTTAATGATATTTTATTTTATTTATTTATTTGTCAGAGAGAGAGAGAGTACACAAGCAGGAGGAGCAGCAGGTAGAGGGANCTGGGATTCTTTTTTTTTTAATGATATTTTATTTTATTTATTTATTTGTCAGAGAGAGAGAGTACACAAGCAGGAGGAGCAGCAGGTAGAGGGAGAAGTAAGCTCCCCACTGAGCAGAGAACCCAATGCGGGACTCGATCCCAGCACCCTGGGATCATCACCCAAGCTGAAGGCAGACACATATAACCAACAGAGCCACTCAGATGTCCCAAGCTGGGATTCTTGACTTTCAGTATAGTGCTTGTTTCAGCGTTAACTGTAAAATTGCCCCAAAGTAGGAATAGTGAATGTTACCTGGAGTCAAATGGTTTGAGGAAGGGTTGCTTATTACTGATGGGGTAGTGTTTATAAATTTTGTAGTCAGTGTATGTTTAAGGTATACTTATGTATTGATTTCACTCTTTAGAAAGTTGAGTCATCTAATTTAAGATAGGAGGTATCTTCATGTTATACATTGTAGAATATGCTATTTAAATATTTATTTTAGGGGTTCTGGAGTGGCAGTCGGTTGAGCGCCTGACTGAATTCCAGCTCAGGTCATGATCTCATGGTCATGAGATCAAGACCCATGTCGGGCTCCACAATGAGTGGAGTTACCTCAGGATTCCCTGTCCTTCTCCCTCTGCCCCTCCTGCTCATGCTCTCTCTCTCCCTCTCTCTTTCTCTGTAAAATAAATAAATCTTTAAAAAACTTAAAAAATCAGCATTTATTGTATTGATTTACTTTTTATACTTCAGTAGGTTGATTTCAGTGCTCAGTCAATAGGGAANGTAAAATAAATAAATCTTTAAAAAACTTAAAAAATCAGCATTTATTGTATTGATTTACTTTTATACTTCAGTAGGTTGATTTCAGTGCTCAGTCAATACGAAGATAAAAATGTGGTCAGGCTTTGAAATTTACAATGAATGGGAGCTTAGTCAAGTTTTGAATTTGAAGTTTAGACCTATTTGACTGTCGTAATGCAGTTCTGTAGGGGAACAGAGGGTTTTGCATTGGACAATTTGAAGTGCAGATCCCTCCCATAATGCTCTTTACTGAGTTTCATCAAATGAATTCACCACTGATTGTAAATAGGATTCCAGTTTCAGGGATGCATCAAAATAGAACAAACCCATCTTAGAATCTAAGGAATACATAATATGTATGATTTGGGAAAAGTTAAGTAATAACCTCTTTGAACTTTAATTTCCTTCTCTGTTAAAAAGGTGAAAGAATAATAGTAAGTTCCTCAGAAATGCTTAAAGACTTGCAGAGATATCTTAAGAGTAATATGAGATTATACAAAAATGTTGACCCTTATTTTAAGGACTCAGTAAATGCCTCAGTTATTTAACATAACTTGTTTATATTTCAAGTAAAAATACTTCCTCTTAGGAATCAGAAATAAGAATGTGATTTTGGCCATATTTTCCTTCGGAGAGAGAAGAAAAGCCTCTATCTCATGAAAGAATTAAAAGCAAAATAGCTGAAAATAAATTTTGTTAAATTACTGATAGTAGAGATAAGAAATAACCAAACGAGGCCCTACTTATATATGGCAAGATGGAGGTCACATGAAAGTACTGACATCATAACTTTATATATTTTTTAAAAGATTTTATTTATTTGACAGAGAGAGAGCACAGGTAGGCTGAGAGGCAGGCAGAGAGAGAGAGGAGGAAGCAGGCTCCCCACTGAGCAAGGAGCCCGATGCGGGCCTCTGTCCCAGGACCCTGAGATCATGACCTGAGCTGAAGGCAGAGGCTTTAACCCACTGAGCCACCCAGGTGCCCACATCATAACTTTATAAAGAGTTCATGGCTGCCTGCAACTTTTGTCAATTTTATTGCCAGTCTTCTTTGCCCCAAATTCTGGAATCATTCTTTGGTCAGAAGAACTTCCTACTATATTTGAATTCAGCAATTTGCTTTTCCATAATACTACTAAGTTTAATACATTTCATAGTAAAGGATGAGCCTATACCTTAAAAAAAAATTGAGAATCATTTAGGATCTGTGACCTAAGTATGGCAGTAAACTCATGTGGGAGAAAAAAAGCTATGGATTGAATATTTTGAAAGAAGAAAGAAAAAAGAATACACACCTGTCTTTTTAAAATTACATAAGTAAAAGTAAAGTCCTGAATAAGTTTTTTAATTTTCTATATTTATTTGGCTGAATTTGTCTTTTTCTTAATGTATACATTTCACATTTATTGGGAAAAAATACACTTTATTGGATGTTTAAACTGCCATTGGATGGCATTGGATGCTTACACTGTGGAAATTTGTGCATATTACTTCATTTAGTCATTTAGGTAAACCTACCAAGTAGATTAAAAAAGCAGGATTCACAGTCACTGTTGGTATTTTTAGGATTTATGTTTCACATGTTCAAAAATACAAATATCTGTTGAATGGAACAATTTACATATTTTGGGATAAAATATTTATAATACATACACTTGTTTTAATTAAAATTTTAACAAAATGTTTTAAAATTGGTGTGATTTCCCTTCCATTACATGTCAGGTAAATGTCCTTGAGTATGTAGTTCACTTCGAAAATTCTAATATCTGTTAGTGGCTTAACACTAGTATACATTTCACTTATCTTGGTAAGGTAACTAAGATAAAATTGCATTATTTGCCTCTCTTTTTTAGCTGTGCAAATTACTATTTATAAGTGGTANGGTAACTAAGATAAAATTGCATTATTTGCCTCTCTTTTTTAGCTGTGCAAATTACTATTTATTTATAAGTGGTAAAAAAATCTCTATTTGAAAATGCCTTATGTTTCATTAAATACAATTGTTTGGCTCCATCAGTATATATTTATTATTTGTAATTTTTCAAGAAAGTGGATTCAGTCAAGTCTTTCTGGTAGTGATTGCAATTCTGATTAAATCTGAGTTGTTTTAAATCAAATCCTCTCTAATTTAGTTTGTTACTATGCCTTAATTTAATTTCTTTCTAATATCTAAATGATAACTGAACTGGTTTTCTAGCCCAGAATCTTGCCTTATCATCTACATTCCTAAATACTTCCTATATTTATTTTTAAAGTCGAACAACTGGACTCTTTCCATTTTATATTCTATGTGTTTTTGTTTGAAGACACATTTTCTTAAGTGTTTTGAATTTGAATTTTCCTGATGACTAAAGTCTAAGCTTGGAAATATGCCTAATTAGTAAAATGTCAGAACCAACCTATTAGTCCCCCAAAATTCTGGGCTTGATCGTTGTGCATTTTAATTTGAATAAAGTCAAATAAATCCATAGCTTTTAAAACATATCAGAACCAGATACTCAGTTTTTATTTTCTGTTAGAGTCTAAACAAGAGCTGTCTGTGAGAAATGTAATGTGGGCCAGAATATAATTTTAAATTTTTAGTTGCAACATTTAAGAAGTAGAAAGAAACAGGTGAAATTATTATATGTATATATGTATGTATGTATGTATGTGTGTATGTATGTATTTACTGGGAGAGAGAGTGTGCGCATGTTTGCGTGCAGGTGGGTGGGGTGCAGAGGGAGAGGGAGAGAGAAAATCTTAAGCTAAGGCTCCCCATCCAGCTCAGAGCACGACCTCATCTCATGAGCCTGAGATGGTGACCTGAGCTGAAATCAAGAGCTAGACGCCTAACTGATTGAGCTACCCACGCTTCCCGAAATTATTTTAATAATACATTGTATTTAGCTCAGTGTGCCAAAAAAAATCATTTCAATTTGTAAGGATTATAAGAAAGTATCAATGAGATATTTAGCATTTCTTATGCTAAGTCTTCAAAATCCAGTGTGTATTTTACANGATCGAGGCCCACATCGGGCTCTCTGCTCAGCAGGGAGCCTGCTTCCTCCTCTCTCCTCTCTCTCTGCCTGCCTCTCTGCCTACTTGTAATCTCTCTCTGTGTCAAATGAATAAATTAAAAAAAAAAAAAAAGAATCAATGAGATATTTAGCATTTCTTATGCTAAGTCTTCAAAATCCAGTGTGTATTTTACATTTATCGCGTATTTCAATTAAATTAAAAATATTCAGCTCCTCCGTTGCAGTAGCCTCTTTCCAAGTGCTTAGTAGCTACATGTGTCTAGTAACTACTGTATGGACAACTCAGGTCTTTATTTGGGGAAAAATTTCTTGGCAGGTTATACCTTTGACTCAAGGGAACTTTAGTTTCACTGTTAATTAGAGTCAGTTGTCTGGAATGATCACAAGGTAATTCACAGTAGCTAATAATCCAGCTAATATAAAGATAGAAGCCCACACGCCTAGTTTAATTTTTTTGTTTGTTTGTTTTGGACTCAGATAAAAGTATAATAATCTATACCAGAATTACTCCTCTTACTATGTGCCATTTTATGTGATATGAAATTTTATAAAGAAAAGAATAAAACTAGGTTCAGAGATTTTGTGCTTTTGCCTTCCAAATGAGAAGAAATTTCTAGTTAGGCTAAGATAAAACTGTTTATAGAAAAAAAAATCAGATTATAGTTGAAAATTTTATACTGTTTCCTTTCCCATGCAGTCACTTCATCAATTAATTGTATTTTAATTATTTTTATTCTGTGTTTATTCCTTTTTTCTGGTAGTAAAATTTGTATTATCTTAAAAATTTTCTGTAATCTCCAAAATATATTTTATAAAAAGATAACCAAAAGAGTTGATATATATTTCCAGCTTAAGATTCATCATGTGTGAAAGTACATGCTTTCAATGTTACTTTAAAGAGTCAGATTTAGCAAATATATTTTTAAGTGTTAACAGCTCTGGCTAAGGAAAACGCTCCAATTAAATAAGTTTGAATTAGTTTAGGAGATTAAAATAATTTTTTATGACTTTGCTAATAGTTCTTTTTTCACTGTAATAAAAATTATCTTTGATTTATTTATATTAACTTGAGACATATTAGATTAAAATAATATTTAATTATTTGTTTAGCTGTGTGGATAACAATTTCCAAAATCCATTTTTGCCTTCAAACATCCCCCAGCCACTCATCCATTATTTTCTGCCGCGACTGACTCATGTTTTTTTCATCAGCCAGTGTAGCCCTTGGTTTTCTCTAGGTCCAATATCTATTCTTAGCAGTGTTTGTGTCTAAGATTCATTCTCTGGTTTTTATTTTTGTTCCATCAGTATCGTATAACAATGTCAGTTGGACCTTCCTTCTGTTTTGTTCCCACCTGTAACTGGGATAGAGAGGTTTTTATTTGCTTTTTCTAACACAAAGCTACAGTTTGTATTCTAGAGCAAAAACTAGAGGACTCTTTGCTAAGCTACTTAAATGCCTCAGGAGAGGTATGTAAGAGATCGTCCAATGGGCTTAAATTTTTAGGAAGCAAAGGTTTTTACTTTTTAAGGCTACTTTTCATTGTGTATTTTTCTCCATATCTTCAAAGCTCTTTTTGTTTTCATTAAATGCAGTGTGAATCAGATTCTCTAGATTTTGAAGAACCATTGATACTATTATACAGTGGTTTTAAAAATTTCCTTGTACTAAGATGTTTTTCCTTTGGTGATATCAAAGGAGTAATTTTCTTGATGACTCAAATTGCAATATTAGACGTAAGTGTTCAGATTTCATCTTCAAGTGAAATTCAACAGTTTTGGATTCACAAAACATTGATGTATAAATCCTTAAAATTATTAATTTTTTTTCATTCTTATAATAAATGGGAATTTAAAGCTGTGGGAATCTATTATCATTTGGTCTTAATTTATCATATACCTAGCTTATAACTAATTCAAGGTATTTATTCAGAACAAGTGGAAAGGTTTATTTACAAAAATAATTGGACATGCTTATAGTAGCTTAAATGTAAATAGCTAAAAACTGGAAAAACAATAGCATGGACAAACAAATCATTATATATTTATACAAAAGAATATTACTCAGCAATGTAGAAAAGTGAAGTTCTGATACATACATAGACATGGATGTCTCTAACGACTTTATATTAAGTGAAAGAATACTACATTTTTATGATTCCACTTTTATGAATTTTCTGAAATAGGCAGATTTGATCTGGGTGATAGCAAATCAGAAGAGGAGTTGTCTGTGAGGGTTGAGAATTGACTACACAGTAAGGGAAAGTGAGAGAACTTTCCAGGAAAATGGAGAGGTTCTATATCTTGATTGGGGTGTTGGTTACAGTGCTGTGCACCTTGGCTAACATGTATGCAGTTGTACACTTAGTGTCTGTGCACTTCAGCCTGTGTAAATTTTACACTGATTTTCAAATTAGAATGTAGGCTTTCACGAAATTGCAATAATACTTAAAAAAAAAAAAAAGTTAGGTGGCCAAAGGGGAGAGATGTAAAAAGGAACATGAAGATGGGGGAAATGTAGAAGCATTCATAATAGATTCATCTTACAAGCAGGACAAGGAGATCCTGATTTGATATTTAAATTTGTAAAAGTAATATGATTGCCAAAAATTGTGGAAAGGAAGAATAAATAGCATGAGTCATCAAGACATCCGCATTTTATTTGGAGTTGAGGGCCATCAAGTGGCCTAAAAGAAGAACTGGGTAGAAGAGGTTGCTTCTTGGAATAGCACTGGCGAAGAAGGTGTGGGTACCCTTGATCATTGCTTTTCAGACAAGCTTATTCATCAGTCAGATATGTACTTGTGTACAAATAGCACTTTGATGAGAATAAAATTTAAAAGCCATTACGATTTCCCCATTGCCCTTAGGATAAGACTCATAAACCTTTATCTTTTATGGTTGGGCACCCACCGACCTCTCCAGCTTCATCTCCAGCTTCCCCACCCCCGCTTACATTCTGCATTCATCCATAATCTGGGTTCCAGAGATAAGATACATCTTATTCTATTTCAATCTGGGCTTTTGCACATGCTGTTCTCTCAGTGTCAAGCACTCTTTCCATAGTATTTATGGCTCAGACTTCTTAGTTAGGTCTCATGTTTGCTTGCTCCAGGATTTTTCTGTCCTGTTCTGTGTTCTCTCCCTTTTTCTCTGTACATATCTCTCACAGGAATGTAAGATTCTCCCACAAGAATGTAAAAAATGTGATGGCAGGGACCATGTGTGGGTCCTTTGGAAGTTTGCCTCCTCGGCAGGAAGCACAGTGGCATGGGGGGTATGGTTGATTCCCCGCGATACATTTCAAATGAAGGAACACTTTGAATTGTTAAAATAGTGGCATGAATTTAAGGAATGATTTGCATGTTGACTTGTGACTGTTTTCCTGTAGCCCGTAGGCCGCTTTCAAGATGCTAGGTCAATGGGCAAATTCTTAGAAGGAGATTTCTGAGCATATAGAGTCAAGGCAGTGATTATCAGAGTCCACTTCCAGAAAACGAGTGGTGTCTACTCAGTAATAGGTCAGTCACACAAGTCGGACCTAGAAAGATCCAAGAAGTCCTTGTCAGGTCTTTGTATCAGCAATTTCCTCTCTGCTAACTGTTTTTTAATTAGACCAAAATCGAAAGAAAGAAGCTACAGGTGAATATCTACACAACAAGAAACTTCTACATAATCTTCTATTGATTAATGCCTAAAAGAGCTGCCTTATTTTTTTCCCTGCATGTTTATTTAAATTCCAGTTAGTTAACATACAGTGTAATATTAGTTTGAGGTGTGCAGTATAGTGATTCGACACTTTAATACAACACCCTGTGCTCATCACAGCAAGCACCCTCTTTAATCCCCATCACCTATTTCACCCATTCCCCCACCTACCTCCCCTTTGGTAACCTTCAGTTTCTTCTCTAGAGCTGAGATTCAGCTTCCAGTTTTGCCTCTCTCTCTTTCTTTTTTTCTCTTTGCTCTTTGTATTATTTCTTAAATTCCACATATGAATGAAATCATGTGGCATTTTTCTTTTTGTGACTGCCTTCCTTGTTTAGCATAATACTCTGTAACTCCATCCATGTCCTTGCAAACGGCAAGATTTCATTCTTTTTTTTATGGCTGAGTAATATTCCATGGCACATATATACTAAATATTCTTTTCTTTTCTTTTCTTTTTCCCACCTACCTAGGGTTAGGGCCAAGGTAAGTTGTCGGGCTAGAGTTATTGCCAGCATGGGGGTACGTGCCTCGTTAGCTACAGTTTGGGGACATCTCCAGAGGGTTAGGTTTAGGGTTAGTGTTAGGGCTAGGGTTAGGATTAGAGTTAGGGTATGTGCCTGGCATCCTGCAGTTCAGAGACCTCTCCAGAGGAAAAAAAACCCAGACTTCTGCTGGGATGAGAATAGACATGGCAGCTATCCACAGAGCTGAGGAAAGGAAGGGATTTAGGACTCTAAATACTCTTGAAATAAATACTCAGTTGTCCTTTTGTTTTTTATCTCTACCTTCACATGCATTTTCAGAAATATTACCAATTCTTAAATGTTGGGGATCTTCTCTAGAAGAACTAGGCTGCTTCTCATCTTTTCTTATTTTGTGTTCAAGAACCCACTTTCTCACATCTAGGGTTAGCATCAGGGTTAGGGTTAGGGGGAAGGTATGTGCCTGGTAACCTGCAGTATAGAGACCTCTCCAGAGGGTGAAGATTAGGGAAAGGGTTAATGTTAACCACACTAATGTGGTTAGTGGTAGGGTTAAGGTTAAAGTTATGGTTAGACTTTGGCTAGGTTATGTACATGGTGTCTTGCAGTTCAGACACCTCTCCAGAGAGTAAAATCGTGCACTTCTGGGTGCTATGGGGATAGATACAACAGCCATCTACTGTGCTGAGGCAAACGGGGGCTCTACATACACTTTATATAGATATTCTATTGTTCTGTCTGTTTTTATCTCTATAGTCACAGCTATTTTCAGAAACATTACCAGTTCTTCAATATTGTGGGTCTTCTCCAGAATCACTAGGCTGCTTCTCACCTTTTCTTACCATGTGTTCAGGAATCCATGTTCTCAGATCTGGGGTTAGGGTTAGGGTGAGGGTATGTGTCTGATATCCTGCAGTTCAGAGAATTTTCTGGAATGTTGGGGTTAGGGTTGGGGGGTAGGGATAGGCTGTGGGTTAGGGTGAGAGTATGTGCCTGTCATCCTGTAAAAAGATCCTTTTTAAGTAATGCTAGAATATATTTAGAAACTGCTGTAAAACACTGTGTAGTACCAAGAGATCTACACAAAATACAATTTAAAGGCAGCTAAATGTGTATGTTAACATAGGAAAATACTCAGTATTTACCTTCTTATTACCCTTATTCTTATTATTTATGAAGTACTGACATAGAAAAACACAAATACTTCTCAATTTGATACTATATGTGATTTCACTTATACCACTCTGAAAAGCTTTAGCTAGAACTCTGACAACAGGAAGTAATCATTTACAAGACGTGAAAGAGATTTTCTCATACAAGAAAAGAATGCAGTTTTTGTTTCTGTTGTAAAACCTATTCTTAATCAATTTGTAAACATAGCTATTTTGTGGGTAATATAAATGTACTCATGAAATCCCTAATTCTTCTATAATATATCCTTTCTGGATTTATCACTTACTGGATTTATCATCAAGGAAGTCCATATACTTAGTTGGAAAACAAATGATGTGCAACCTCTGGAACTAAAACCTTCAAAATTTAGAATGTGTACTTTTCTAGAATCTACAAAGTCATGGAAATATTTAGTTCTATTTTTTTATTCAGAGTAATACTCATAAAAATGATCTTTCTACAACTTATAGATCTGTAAGTTAAGTTGAAATTCTTACATTGAGCAAAACATTTTCAGAAAAAAATCAATTCTATGGCAATCAGCAAAATTCTGTTTCTGGATCCTACATTCAAATTTTAAATAATTTTTGTGTACATGTGTATGTGTACATATGTATGTAGACATATATATATATGTTGGCATGTTTATATAGATAAAGTAACAGGAACATACTCCAGGATACATGAGGTAATTATATCCTTTCTTGATGGACCCATTTCAGATCTCATTTTTTAAGCTTTTGTATTAGTAAGGTTTTAAAACTACATCTGGACTGTGTTAATGTGGAAAGTTAGTTACTGAAGACTTTTGTGTCAGAGGGACAGTGAAGAAATTGAATTTCCTATTCTTATGGAGTTAACTATTTTTCCTTTGGGAAATGCAGTTTATTTTTTTCCTATTACATTCATATGTGGATGAAGTTTTCTCATGTTTTATTAAATATAATATTTTAGTACTTTCTGGGATAGTTAGGTCTGATCTTTTAAATCTAAACTTTTTAAAGCAGAATTAACATGTATGTCTAGTGTAAAGGTCGGTAGTTTCACAGGGTCTGTAACAAAATGTCCCTTCTCTTCACCTCCCTGTTCTTGTTTTTAGTTCTTGAGGCAGCTATTTTCAACACTTGCAGCTGCTTTTTTCTCAGATTTACCTCTCTGTTTCAGAATACCTCAGTTTCTTCACATTTGTGTAATGTCTTCAGATTTCTAATTATAAAATGAATAATTTTTAAAATGTATTTTCCTCTATTTTTTCAATTGGTTATGTCACTTTTCAGTGAAATCAGTATTTAATAATAAAATTATGACCATGAGTATGTTATTCATTGTTGACTACATTTCTGTAATAATGCTGTTTTTCTGGAGTCAGTGATGGATGCATTTTCTCTGTTCTGTCTTTGCATTTTCATTCATTCTAAACTCTCCATGTTTTTGTGTTTGTTTTAGTTTTCTTAGAGATATCCCTCATGCAGCTATGTTACAGCTGTCTATCCTCATGTTCTGATCTGATTAGTTCTGTAATTCTGCTGCTCATCTGTCGTACCTAATTTCCCTTCGTTGTCATCCCCAAATTCCCTCTGCTTCTCTGTTGTTTTGTATTTCCTTCCCTCTGACCTCAGGTCTTCCCTTTTCTTAGCTTTTTCTCTCATTCTAGGCAGGCACATTCTCTTACAACTTCCAGAGAAAGATTACATAATTGAAGGTACATTTTTGAGATATTATGTAGTCTAAAAATGTCTCTATTCTAATTTCACATTTGATTGAAGTCTGAATGAGTATAGAAATATAGGTTAAAAATACTCCCCCCACCCCATATTTTAAAGGCATTTCTCCATTTTCTTTTAGCACTCAAATGCTATTGAGAAGTATGATGCTATCCTGTTACCTAATATTTTAACTTTGGCCTGCTTTCTAGTTTTTGTAGTTTCCTTTTATTAATGTTTTTAGAGATTGCTCTTTATACCCAGTGTTCTGAAATTTTACATTGATGTACTTTAGGTTGAATCATTTTTTTATTCATTATATGAAACACTTAGTAGTTCCTTTCTATCTGATGACTTATGTTCTAGTGTATTTTCTGAAACATTTTCTTTTATGACTCTTGATTTTCTGTTTTGCATTTTTGGAGCTTCTGTAATATAGATATTAGACCAACTTGGTAGGTCTTCTAATTTTCTCATTCCTCTCTAATTTCCATCTTTTTCTTATTCATGTTCTACTTTGTGAGCTTTCTTTAATTTTATCCCTCCTCTTCTTTACTGAATGTATTATTTCTGTTCTTATTGTTAATTTTCACATTTTGCCTAATATCCTATACTTGGTTCATGTTTGTATGTCTTCTTCTGTTCTCTGCAGTTTTCCTTCTTTCTTGTTTCCTTGATCTATATCTTGATTATTCATATTTGCAAATAAGTCCTTTAAAATCCTATTGTCTACCTTTTAATTATGAGTAGAACTTGTTGATTGGTAAACTTCATGGTTCACTTTTTCATTTTTCATCATTTTATTTGGCATATACACACCAAACTCTATGTCTGTATCTATATATCTATCTGCATCTACATCTGTAGTTTATATACCAAACTACTGTCAGCTGTAAGTATTTTATCCTGTTTGCCAGTTTGTTCACAGAGGAATAATCACAAGTCCTTCCTCATAAGCTGCCCCCATTCTTAGAACTAATTGGGGGCGCCTGGGTGGTTCAGTCGGTTAAAGCCTCTGCCTTCGGCTCAGGTCATGATCTCAGGGTCCTGGGATTGAGTCCCACATCAGGCTCCCTGCCCAGCAGGGAGCCTGCTTCCTCCTCTCTCTGCCTGCCTTTCTGCCTACTTGTGATCTCTCTCTCTGTCATATAAATAAATAAAATCTTAAAAAAAAAAGTACTAATTGGGGCAGGGTGGCTGGAGTGTGTGATAGAGCAGGGGGATTACTTTTCAGTCCATAGACATTCACTAGACATTTACTTATTCCCTCTTTTATGACACTCTCAGCAGTTACCTCACTCTGGGATCTTTTATAATTTGATTCACCTTCTTAGGAAACTGAACAAGTCTCTTGCATGTGTGGAGGAGTTGTAATCATCTAGTTGCTCGGGGTGGAGGATTGGATCTAAGGGCCTCTGTTCTTCTTAGATATTCAGTCAACCATCCTTCTTAGCTTCACCTTTGCCACTACCCTCAGAAATACAAGATGCAAAAAAAAAAAAAAAAGAATACAAGGTGCACCCTATTCCTGCCTTTTTCTGATTTCTGCCAGTTAATTTGCTTGTTTCTTGGGTGTTACTCCTTCTTACCCCTTCTTGGCATTGGACTTTCAGCTTTCTGTGCTCTAAGCCACTTATCTCCCATTATTCTACCTTCTGGCATTTTGGATTTATGCTCTGTCTCTACCTCCTCCACTCCTCTCTTTGCCATTATCTCCCTTTCTATTGTTACTGTACTTCTGGGTTTATTCCTGTTAAAATCGCTTTGTGATTACTTGTGTGTACTTATAAGAGGGAGTAGAGGCCAACTTGTTTAACTGGGAGTCTTACAGATTTTAAGATGTTTAAATGATTGGATTTCATATCATTTCAGTATACTCTTGAACTGAGTCAATCTTGAGTATATACTCCTTCTCCACCCTCTTTTGCTTTCGGTGTAGTAATTAGCAATCCTAGTGTTACCAAACTCTACCCTGAGTGCATTAAGATAAAGAGCTGAAATCAGTGTTAGCTCAGCCTAAGGCCAGCTTCAGTTTCACTGGAGGGTCCTTTTGAGTGAGAAGAAGGAAGAAGGCATAGAAGAACATTTGTAGTAGTGCGGGATGTGTCTTCCAAGTAGACCTGGCAAAGCAAATATTCTTTTTCCTCTCTGGTGTTCCTTTCTGTAATCACAGAAAGCATTCCAAAGCAGAGTGTGATTAACGGCAGTTACATGGGAGATTCCCTCCCAACTGTGCATACATTCATTCACCTACTAATAATTAAGCACCCAGCATAATCCAGGCACTATTCCAGGTCTTGAGGACACAGTAGAAAATAAAACAGACAAAATCCATGCCCTTGTGGAACTTACATTTGTGTGCTGTTTGTAACTCATCATACAGTGAATGACATTTGAGAGAAATGCCCACTTCTTTGAAAGTCTCTACTCAATGCTTACCACTAGAATATATATAATATATATATATATATACACACACACACCTTACTTATAACTTACCACTAATATACACACACACACACACACACACACACACACACCCTTCTAAAACAGACATAGTATAACAAGTTAGGAGCTACAAAACACTGTGGATCTGTGGATTGGATGTTGGGTATATTTATCCATTACTATGCAGCAAATCACCCCACAACTTATTAGTATCCATTACGGTGTAACTACCCCACAATTTAATGGCTGAAACATATAATGAATAGTTACCGTTTCCGCTGCTCAAAGCTTTAGAAGCAGCTTAGCTGGATGCTGTGTTTGGAGGTTTCTCAAGAGATTGAATCAGTTTGCCAGAAAGGGCTGCAGTCATCTGAAGGCTTGATGTGGGGTGGCTTCCAAGATGTTTCATTCACAAGGCGCTGGTTGTTGGCAGGAGGCCTTAGTTCTTCCCCATCTGGGCCTTTCCACGTTTGAGTGTCCTCACAACATGGTACCTGACTTCTGTTAGAGTGAGCAAGCCAAGAAGATAAGGCGGAAGCCACAATGTCATCCATGACCTTGCCTCAGATGCCGCACTTCATTTCCACGGAATTCTATTAGTTAGATCAGCTAGCTCTATTCATTGTAGGAGAGGATGCTTGGGGGTTTGAATTAAGGCTAGAATCACTGCAAGTCATACTGGCAATTGGCTACCACACTGGATATTTATACAGGCTTCCTCATTTATTAGGTTACTCTCTTTCTTCATCTGTTAGGGCTGCTATAACAGAATGCCATAAACTGGGTGTCTTGTAAACAACAGATACGAATTTCTCACAGTTCTGGAAGCTGGGAAGTCCAGGATCAAGGCGCCTGCAGATTTGGTGTCTGGTGGGGGACCATTTCCTGCTTCAAAGATGGCATCTTCTTGCTGTGTTTTCATATAAGGGAAGGGGCAAGGAACTCTCTTGGGCGTCTTTAATAAAAGCACAAATGGGGCCCCTTTTATAAGAGCCATCGCGACCTAATCACCTCTGCAAGTCCCCACCTTTAAATGCCATCACATTGGAAATTATAGTTTAACATGAATTATGGGTGTACACAAACGTTCCATCTGTAGTATTCTCAGGCTTGAGTGACTCAGCTTGGTAGACGCCGGTGAACCAAGTTACTTTTGAACAGTCAAAATAAAAAATGTTAGTTTCTTGAAAGCTACTTATAAGGCTTAATTTAATATAGTTTGTTATATAATGTGAAGTCCTGTGTCAGCTAATAACTTTTTTTTTTAAAGATTTTATTTATTTATTTGACACAGAGAGAGAGATTATAAGTAGGCAGAGAGGCAGGCAGAGAGACACGGAGAGGAGGAAGCAGGCTCCCCGTTGAGCAGGGAGCCCGATGCGGGCCTCGATCCCAGGACGCTGAGATCATGACCAGAGCCGAAAGCAGAGGCTTTAACCCACTGAGCCACCCAGGCGCCCAGCTAATAACTTTATAAATGAGTTGAACTTAAAATTACCCCTCAGATGTTAATAAAGGGTATCTACATTGGTATATGTTCGTGTTTTGTCTGCGTACGCCATATGATCAGATGACACCAAAAAGAGACATGTGTTTGAATGAGCCATTCCTTTGAGCTGCCTAGAATATATTTTGGAGGTATTTTCTTATTTAGGAAAGTAGTCATTAGAAACATGTGATCACGAAGAACACCAAAGACCACTCAGTAAAGTGAAATGTAAGGAGGCTATGGAAAATTGTCATTTTTTTTTTCATTTGTATTTTTTATCCTAATATTCCAAATAGTCATAATGCTGTGTGGAACATCACTTCAGGATGATAGAATATTGGCCTCTCCTTTGTTGAGAAGTAGTTGCTGTTATCATGACTGCCTTCAAGATTGATTAAGATTTACAAATATTCCCTTAGAATCATGCTGTTAGAGTTATAGTTTCATTCTTGGAACTTTTTAAATTCTCTAAGAACACAGATTTTTTTTTTAATGAGAAAGTTGTAATTTTAATTTTAAATCCACTGGAAACCAATATAATTAGGGTACAGCATATCCCTATCTTGCAGTAGATTTTAGAAACATGCAAATGAGGCACACTATTTGCCATGGTTGTTTGATATTCATTTGGGTGTTTTGAATTTAATGAGACTTTCTTAAATTGGTGACCAGTAAGCTGACACCTGTTTTACTGTAGGAGAGTTTTTTTCCTTCCTTATAATAAGCACAGTTATCAATTGTGAGATACATGTTCCTATTTTGTGATGAGGAGGAATCCTTAGTCCAATGTGTTTTTTCTCTTGCTAGAACAAAATGAATTCTTCCAGCCATATTATAGCCTAAAGATACATTATTTCTGTAGCAGCAATCCATTGCCAAAAAAAAAAAAATCATACAGCTTTTTATGGAACTAAAACAGTTCATGTAGGTAGAAAGTGTAAGACTCCCTGCCACATGCTGTTCTCATCCTGTAGCCCTTAGCACAAAATTAGTTGAAATTTTAACATGCCCTCATGCCTCTGTTGCACAATTTTTCTGATAACTGAAGAGGAGATCCATAATGCCATTACTTGTACTAGAGATTAAAGAAGATATTTTTTTTAATGCACCTTTTGGTGGGGATTTAAAGAGGACTTTGAATCCTAGACTATATTTCCATAGAACTTATTTTAATAGATGTTATGTGAAGAAAAAGAAATCTGTGATCATGCAAAGTCAGGAAATTATAAATGTGTAAATAAAGTTAAATAGGTTTCCTTACTGCAGATGGTCACAGAACACATGATCATCATGCATCACCAAAAGGGAATATTTTACATGAAACCGAAATGACAGGGAGATCTTTTTCTTCTAAGAGTATGTAAGAGATCATTGTCTATGGAACAAATTCTGGGAAACACCCTTTTAGGTAATTTCTCATTTGTTGCAAACCGAAGTTGTACCACGGTTCTTGATGTTTTGATCAAGTTGTAATCTCTAAAAGGTGCGTGTTGTGACTGTTACACTGTTTTCACCAGTGCTTTTCCAATTCCAAAGGGAACGCAATATTTGATTTGTTAATTAGTGATGGGGCTGAATATTATATGCCTGAGTCTAAAATTAGTTTTAATTACTTCTATGTATGAAACACAGTGAGTGCGCTTTGCTCACTGCCCAAGCTACAGTTAAATGCACTGAAATTTCCAGTTCCCTTTTATAGGCTCTATACATTAGTAACATTTAAAGTATTTATGGAGTGAATGAACTAGGCTTACTCTGTGCTAGGCCATGGACTAAGAGCTGTAGAACATGAACTCATAAATGCTAATGACACTGTGTCTTAAAGAAGTTCGGTAACTGGTCCAGGGTCCCTTGGAACTTAGGGAAGCTGTGACTCAGAGCCAGGCCAGCCTGGCTTCACACAGGCTCCTCACCGCCTTCCTCCTGGCAAGTACAGCCAGGAATAGAATACAAGTCATCAGTTGTTAAGTCTCATTAAAGAAAGAGTATCCTGATTTATGTGAAAATAATGGGATCTTAACTGAATGTTTAAAAAGTTGACATTAATTAGAATGTAATAGTAGAGTTGCTCAGAATTATCTCTGGGGAAGACACTGGCGTTAGCATTAGTAATGAGAGAGTAAATATTCCTGAAGAATTAAGTTGAAGTAATATAAAAGGTACATTTCTAAACAAATTGCTTTAATCATGTTAAAGTATATTTTAGCAGCGATTTTTTTAGTGTTCTGTAAACCTGTCAATTCGACATATCTTGGAGAGGCATTGTAATGGAAAGGGTGTTGGACTTGTGGAACGGTCATTCTGCCACTTATTAGATTTCTTATTTTGGTCAAGTATTTTATTGTTCTATTTTGTTTTTACCTCTTTGGAGCCTGAGTTTCCTTTAGTGTAAAATGGGTAAAGTAGAATGTATCTCATAGGCTTGTAGTAAATGTTAAAAGAAAGAACTTATATAAGATTTTATTTTTTTTTATTTGACAGAGAGATACACAGCGAGAGAGGGAACACCAGCAGGGGGAGTGGGAGAGGGAGAAGCGGGCTTTCCCACAGGGCAGGGAGCCCGATGCGGGGCTTGATGCGGGGCTTGATGCGGGGCTTGATGCGGGGCTTGATGCGGGGCTCGATCCCAGGAACCTGGGATCATGACCTGAGCCAAAGGCAGACATTTAACGACTGAGCCACCCAGGCACCCCAAAAGAAAGAACTTATATAAAACACATAGCACAGGGCAAGTAGCCAGTATCCCATAAAGGGTATATTTCTTTTTCCATTTTCCCTACTTTAAGCTATTTAAAAGCTTTATCGTTGAAATTAATTAATTCAATAACAAAGTTGTTGAATTAATTAGCACATATATCAAATAAATTATTTTATTTTAATGAATATATATATGTATATATGTATATTATATATATGTGTGTGTGTATATGTGTGTGTGTGTGTGTGTGTGTGTGTGTGTGTGTGTGTGTATGACCTTCTACAACTGGATGGGATCCTCCTGACAAAGTAATTGATGGTTGAAGATCTTTAAAGCTGGCTAAATAGTTCCTCAGAAATATTTTTCTTTGACTCTAAGAGTAATGTTTTTGCTCACTTAATTCAGCAGTGTTCAGTGAAACTGAACACTAATTAATTCACTAATTAGTGAAACTGTTCACTAATTCACAAGTGAGACTTATAATCAGTGCCAACTTAGAATCAAAGAAATGCAATAGAAAACATAATGCATAAAGTAGCAGAAATTGTAATTTATCACATATGCAACTCTTATTTTTCTGCTTTCACCAAAAGGGAACGGAAGTTCACAAAGCCTGTGTGGCAATGTGTGGAAAAAGGACTTCTGATTCCATTTGTCAGATTCTATTTGAATCTCTGCTTACATGTAACACTACCTCTTAATTCCATAAAGAATAAATCCAAATGAACAAAACTGGAAACAAGAGGTACGTAGAATAGTTCAGAAAACCCCTTTTTGGTATATATATTATTTTCAAATCTTGACATGAACTAAAGAAGAATCATGAAACATATTTCTCAAAAGCCTTTATAAATGGATAATCTGTAGGATAGATCATTTACAGAGGCATCTGGTTTATGTGATCTTGTAATAACCTTTGTGAAATAAAAAGCTGTAGTAAATCCACAGTACATTTTGTATCATTGATGTGGCTCAACGTTGGTTACAAAGGATATAAAGGAAAATCTGAACATCGGAGAAACATGGGTACCCATGTTGGATGATTAAATCCTAATGCAAACCCATCCATTGCTTTGGTTACATAAAGGTACATTGATAAAATACAGGAGTTGAAGCTCTTTTTCCCTGTATATTTTCAGGTATAGACACACACAGGCTAATAAAAATAGCAAGGGAGGAGTTTAGCTTCCCATGATGGGATCCCTGAAGAATAATGACATACATTCTGCCTTGAAGGCTGTAATCAATCTTTATTGAAAAGAATCTAGACTGAAAACATGGAGGGCTTTTTGGACAATCCTTCCTCATTACATTGTGCATTTATCTCCCATCTTCTTCCTCTCTTGGTCATTGAGGGTTATAACTATTCACTTACAGTGGTTTTTTTTGTTTTGTTTTTACAAAGGAAGATCAATGAACCTACAATATTAAATCACATCCTTGTTTCTTTATTTTATTTGGATCCCTATAAAGATTCAGTGTTTAAATTTTCCCTTGAAAACTTAAGTAAAACATTAGGCTAGGAAAGGCTGGTGGCTTAATGTAATTGTTTTCTGTTTGAAAAGATACTATAAAAAAGTTTAACTCCATTTTGTGAGCAAGTTTGCAACAGATCTTAATGTTTTTTATATTAAAGTTTGTGTGAACAGGACTTATTTTATGTATATGTATGCTTGTGTGTGTGCGCGCGTGTGTGTATAAAATTTTTTGGCAAGTAAACATTCTAAGTTTCGGGTTTGATTTTAAATATTGATCATATTAATACATTTTGTATAAAATGTAACCTTAATGTGTATTTTCCTTTAGCTCATGCCCTGGATGACTTTCTAGCTAGGACACCATTGGAGCAAGGAAGTTAACAAATGAGAGCTCCTCTCCCATTACACAGCGCAGTGCTTCTGGGTATTTCCTATTTTGAGAAGCTGTAGGATCTAACTGACACAGCAGGATGCCTTCAGAATCACTTTATGAGGAGAATTCTCTCTCATGGTTTTTCTCTCTTTTTTGCATCTTTTCTACGTTCCCCCCCATGAAAAGAAGTGGTTTTTTTTGCATGCAGCCACAGTAAAGCACATCAAGATTCTAATCTTCCTTCCGCCCATAAAAGAAGACACAAAGGAAAGCGTAATAAAGAAAATAAACCTATTAAAACAATACTGTTAATATAATAATGATGACAATATTAGACTCCAGTCCCTCTTCTATAAATTTTATAAATCCTGAGTATATGCAGTGCTAAGAAGCATAGGCTTCTTAAACTTAGGGTACAAAATTGATAAATTTGAAAATAGCATTTTATCCAAGTGTAACTTTATCCGATGTAACTTTTATCTGAGTGTAAGCATGCCCACAAAATGAAAAGTCTAGGGGTGCCTGGGTGGCTCAGTGGGTTGAGCCTCTGCCTTCGGCTCACATCATGATCTCAGGGTTCTGGGATCGAGCCCCGCATTGGGCTTCCTGCTTAGCAGGGAGTCCGCTTCCTCCTCTCTGCCTACTTGTGATCTCTCTCTGTTAAATAAATAAATAAATCTTTAAAAAAAAAAAAAGAAAAGTCTAAAGTAGTTGGTTGGGTTTTCTTCTCTGTCCCTATCCTAGAACTGATTATAAAATCTAAAAGCAAATGTGTTTTTTAAAGGTTTGCTATATACTATTTATTGTTTCAAGTTTAGTTTACGCAAATGGCAAAGTCATGGTAATCTCTCTGGCCTGTAGTTTTGTTCCAGGTTTCTTCCTTACTCAGCAATCTTGACAGTCCTAGAGTCTCCAGAAAGTTTTAATGTTTTGTATTGTATTCAAGGCCTTACAAAAACCCATCTTGCTAACCTCTTCTCGCACCCTTTCACCCTGCTGCTTGTGCTTGCCAGGTTTTCTGCCTTTCCTCAAAGTGATGCATACATATTTTCTTTGAAATGTCTTTGAAGTGTCTTTGAAATGCCCCATCATCACTCTCCTGCCTGGTAAATTCAGATTTTTCTCAAAGCTCAGTTAGGCTAGACTTTCCTTCTAGGAAAAGCTTCTTGCATCCTTTTTTTTTTTTTTTTCCTGAGTCCTGGCCAAATTTTTTCCTCCTCTGGTGTTCCTTTACTCATTTTATTCATATCACAAGTTTGTCTATAATTTATTATTATTATAGGATACCTGCTTTTTTGCTAGTTTCTTAGTCTTTTTGGAGAGCAGGTACAGTATATTATCTTATCACTAGAACCTGGCATGGCGAAAGAGGTAAATAAAGGAAATGAATCCTAGATCTATCTACAGTTGTCAATAGCCATTTGAATAAATGAGGGAGAAAATATCCAAATTGTCTTCCCTCTTATAGGACTGTATTAATCTTAATGTTTAAGTGGAGTGACTATTTGCGTGGTTGACATTTCTAGTAGCCTGTATATTCCCAAGGTAGTTAACGTCGTTCTCACATTTTGCCTTAGCCTTTTATCTGAACCTGTGGGCTTCCTAACGATTCCTTATGAAAGTAATTTAACCAGTTAAAATATATCATACTATAAAAAATCAATTGTTTTACAGGTGCTTATTTCCATGAGATCTTGCAGCAGAAGTAATTTAGGGTTGGTGCCTATTGAAGAGCCTTCTGTTTAGCTGATGGCATTGAAATGGAGCCAGAGAAGAAAGAAGAGGCTCACTTACCCCTTTGCCAGGGAGCCAGAAGGACAAGTTGAAAAGTGACTTTCTTTTGACTAAAGAAAATCACATTCCACTAAAGGCAGCACATTTTCAGAGTGGTGATTGGCCAACTTTATATCCAGAAGGAACATGATTTAATAGAAGAGGAGCGGCCTTTCAGAGAATTAAACTTCTTGTCGAGGTTTGGACTAAAGAAACAAGGCTTATCTTGCCTATCTCTAAGCAGCGCAATTAGAGCTCTTTTGGTTCGTAAGAGAAAATCAAACTCCTAGGGAATTTTAAAAGGCCTTTTTCCTGTGAAATATGACAGTTTGCAGAAGCCTTTTCTTCTTCCATTTACCCTCTCAATGAGGAAACTTATCTTCCTGACAAAAATTGCATTAAGAAGCAGCGGCAGCCATCTCCCCTTAGGCAGCATTCTGGGGTATTTGAGAGAAGAACTTGAAGATAAATGGGTTACTCAGTAGCCTCAGGCAGGAGGAATAAAGGCGATCCATTCTGTTTTAGACTTCAGCTTGTTAGCCCAGGTTAAGAGTCAACAGAACTTTTTGATTAGGAATAGTTGCTGACCAGCAGTATTTCTTGTCCTAGTTGAAGTTCAGTTTGGGAGGGGGGCGCGCAACTGTGGTTGGTTGTAGGTTCTTTTCTCTGTTTCCAAGTCGAGGCAGTTTGAGAGGTATCCTTGGTGGTCTGGAGTGAGACTGAGAAGCTGAGTGAAGTGGCACTTTATAAATCTCTCGCTCTTTTCAGGTAATACTTCTTTTCGGGCTCTCGGGCTGCAGGTCTTGGAGCCGTAGTAACTATTAATGAAATGTAAGGATGTGGCTCTCTCAACGTATCACGTGAAGTCTGAAGTTGTCCTCGGGTACTCAGCTCTCTCTTCATAATGTCTTGGGACTCCCCTCTTCACTGTACCCACCCTGCCCCCAGAGACATTTTCTTTTCTCTCTCTCGTTGCTCACTCCGGCCTTCAGGATCTCCTTGTCCTAGAGTTAGGTTTCTCCCAATATTTGTGTCTATCTCTTACCTCTGCTTAGCCCACAAAGACGAGATGGCACAAATTCTCTTTAGAAGGGCAGAAGAGGGAATCACTAAGAAAACTTATATTTAACATTTTAGTCTTCCCATCATTCCATTGCCTTATCTACAATGGTGCTAACTGAATATGACTTCCGTTTAGGATTTAGGGCAAAATAGGTAATGTGTTTTTAGCTAAGAATGACTGAGTGCATATTTCTTTTCACAAGCAATTTCTTGGTGTTAAATATGAAATCACTCTGTGTTTGTAATCCTCCTTTCTGTCTTTCCTTTGTCTTTTTCTTGTTCTCTGTCATTCCCAACAACAGTTATTAGTTGCGTCCAGCTTTGACAGCTAGAAGTTTTGATTCACATGTGTAAGACTTGGTAAACACAAATCTATGGTACTTCATGTGACAAGAACAGAATTCCTTCAAATCTAGGATTCATTTTACCTCTACAGATTATATGTTGAAAACAAGAAATTTTAGCTAAAATGGACTTTGGTACCACAATTGACAAATACAGAGCTTTGTGAAAAATTTCATATGTTGATTAAAGGATGGATGACTTTAAATACATTTTCTCATATTAAATGTTTTGAGTTGATAATTAATATTTCAAAGAAAAAATATAATGGATTTGCTAGTTTGATTTTTTTTTTTTAGCATATTCATCTTGCTACCACAGTTAATGAAATAGAGTCTTTATCATGGGGAGGGTCTTCGGCCAGTGGGCATGTGATTGGCAGTAGCATGTGGTTCAAGGTGTATCAGGAACAGGTAAGATGCAGGAGTTTGGAGGGGGATGTTGAGATTGGAAGTGGTGATGGTGAAAGGGACAGATAGACCAAGCAACTCTAGGTGTTACTAAACAGAAAGAATTTTTACACCAATTTCTGAATGGTGTTAAAGGCTATTTGAAAGGATATTAGGTGAGCAGTGGGAAGTAAGAGGGAAGAGTTAGAAGAGAGTGTAGCCTTTCTACATTCAGGTTTTCCCACCAACCAAAGGCACAGACTCCAGATTCTACCCCAAAGTTCATTTCAACTGATGTTTGAAATTGTTTTTAGCTCCCCTAAAAAAATTGCTTTTTTCTAGAATGATGATTTATGCTATAGTTCTGAAATAAATACCCCTCTAATTGTGAACTACCAATTATCTGCTGTGTTTGATGTTGGAAGAACTTGATCTGCACTTTTGGTTGAGAGGGCTCTAGATTATTCCTTGGAAAACAAATTTGTTATAAACCTCTTTATACAACCTTGTTTACCTTTGTTGCTCTATTAAATAAAAACTGAGCAACCACAAAACACTGTTTTATGAAGGAACAGTATGAGACCAGGGGTGAGCAAACTTTTTTTTTATGAAGGGCCATTTAGTGAATATTTAGGTTATAAGGTCACTGTTATAATTATTCATGTCTGCTGTTATAATAAAAGCAGCCATAAGACAATGAGTATTGTGTTTGAATAAAACTCACACAATACAAGGTAAAATAATTAGAAATATGATCCACGTCCTTTAGTTTCAAATTTTTTATTTTCCCCCATAATTCCCACTAATAGTGTGGCCTCCTGAAGTATACAAGAAATCTTCCTGTATACAGGAAATTTAAAGGTTCTGCATAACAGACCCTTTAGGAAAAGAACAAAAGTCATAAAAGACAAAAGAGGAAGGATATTGTGGAGAGAATTTTTCTATTTTTTTTTTCTTCAAAGAAATCTTGGGCGCCTGGGTGGCTCAGTGAGTTAAAGCCGCTGCCTTCGGCTCAGGTCATGATCCCAGGGTCCTGGGATCGAGGCCCACATCTGGCTCTCTGCTCGGCAGGGAGCCTGCTTCCTCCTCTCTCCTCTCTCTCTGCCTGCCTCTCTGCCTACTTGTAATCTCTCTCTCTGTGTCAAATGAATAAATAAAATCTTAAAAAAAAAAAAGAAATATTTTCCCCCAGTGGAACGATAAGTTGTCTTAATACTGTTTGATTAACTCTTTGTGTATTGTCATGTAACATTCTGCTAACAGCATAAAGAAACATTGGCTTTGTTTTGCTACTATTTTCTCTGAATCTACAGAATTTCCCTTTAGAAATAATCTGCATGTGATTTATTTGCACATTTTTCTTACAGAGGACCTGCTACCTGTGGGAGACAATGTAGTGTAGAGGTTAAGAGCTCTAGGGCTAGAATCAGACTGGTTTTGACCCCCAACTCTGCCATTCACCATTACCAGATAATGTCTCTCTGTCTCAGTTTCCTCAGCAATACAATGGGTATAATAATCACATCTGTGACATAGAGTAGCTGTGAAGATTATATGAGCTCATATATGGCAGCAGTCACTATATATATGCTGATTACTCTTGTGAAAGCTCAGTAAATGTCATCCATTATTGCTGTGTTATTAATACACATCAACTCTTGAATCAACCTGAAATTTGCCAGTCACATTTTACTTGATTTATATTTTTCACTTGGATCTGAATGTTTTAGGAAGATGACCATATAGAGAAAATCTTAATATTTATTTTACATTTACGTATCTATTCAAATATACAGTTTATTTTTATTTTAAAATTCTCTTTATAAAAATATTTTTACCATTTCTGCTGCTTGTTATAAGATAAAATTCTCTTACATATAAATGGTGAAAGCATTTATATGTAAGAATCTGTAGAAGAATGAATTTGGTGATGTAATATATCACAATTTATTTTATTGCTTATAAAATAAAAATGGGAGATGTATGTACAGCCAGCAGTCATCATCAAGGTGACAGATCTTTTAGACCCTGAGATACCAAATATGTAAAGTCAGTTGCTTTGACATCTTTGGAATTATAATGGGTTTGAATGAATATTTTGACTGTGACTGCTGATAATTATATTTGGTAAGAACGTGCCATCTTTGACCACACTTTTTGTCATAAGTTTAGTTTATCTGCACATCTCATTCCATCTCTCTCCCTTCCAAGAAGCATTCAGGACTAGGAGAACTAGTTTTACTAATAGAGGAAAGTTCTCCTAGTGTGTTAAGTAGAAAATGGCAATCACCATTTGGTTGAGGAACTGGAGTACATCCTAGGGAAAAGACCTAACCCTATTACCAGCAAGTAATCTAGTAACAAAGCCTGGAATAGTTTTGTTGGAATCAATAGCCTGGTGTCTTTACTCTTAGATCTTCTCCTCAGTTAATATCCTAGTTCCAGGGAGAAGAATAGCTCTAAGACTGTTTGCCTTAATAATATGTAAGAATTGGGTCTGTGTGCTTCGGTCCTCCTCTGTCACATAAAAGGCACCATTGTAATTCTTCACTAGGGACTCAGTACATCATGTCTACATAAAGGGAGATTTCAGGACAGGTGATAGCCACGGGGTCTGATACGAAACAGCAATGCCTACCAGAACTGGCCGAAGAACACAACAATGACTATAGCCAGGGGAACCAGCAAGCCTAAGTCAAAGTGAAAATGGCACCTAGTGGAAATGCTGGGGGGTGGGGTGTGTGTGTGCTGCAAATCATGTGGGTGACTGACTGGGAGTGGTATCCAGTATGTGCTAGTATCTAACAGGACTTACCCACTCAAGGGGGCTGTGGCAGAAGAGGAAAGAGAAAGCAGAGTCCGCATGGTAACAACCAGATAGTAGCCATATCCAAGCAATGGGCATACTCTTGGGTCTGTCACAAATGCTTGGGGAGCACTTTACTGCCAGAAAAAAAAGGACAGTACTTCTCTGGTTACAGGGGATACTTGTGCATTTTCCAGCAACGTATCTTCTTATATTCTGATAAATAAGACACAGTTCTGAAATATGTTTGTGCTGTTTCGAGAGGATCAGATTTGTATATGAGTCTCCACAGTTGAGAAGTACAAAATGCCACTGCAGTTAAAACCTAGATGGAAATTAGGAGACCTGAGTCTGTCACCAGCTTCCTCATTAAATTGTTGTGTGTCTTTGACCAAATCACTTAACTTCTCTGAGTTCCCATTTCCTCAGTGAGCTAAATTATTTTTAGGATCCTTTCAGCAGTAAAAAAGTGTCCCTTGTATTTTTATGATGATAAAAGTGCCTGAGATATATTTAAATGGAAGGCAAATGCTAAGATGAAAGCATAGATAATTGAGGGGCGCCTGGTTGGCTCAGTCAGTTAAGCATCTGCCTTTGGCTCCAGGTCATGATCTCAGGGTCCTGGAATCAAGCCCTGTATTGGGCTCTCTGCTTAGTGGGGAGTCTGTCCTTCTCTCTCCTTCTGCTCCTCCCCTTCTCTCTGCCCCTCCCCCCACTTGTACACATGCTTTCTCTCAAATAAATAAAATCTTAAAAAAAGAAGACGACATAGATAATCGAGAGCCCTCTTCAAAGAAAGAATAGTACTTGCTTCATATACAGACATATTTTGTACTCTGAGTCAATCTCCTTTTTACCAGTTTGCCACTAAACTTGATTAGTATATACAAATAATTCATTGCACACATGAACAATTAAGTGGTAGGAAGAGAAAACAACCATCACCTGCTATTATGACCATAGTGCATTTTTCACTTGGCTAGTGGGAGGAGAAAGTCTACCATTGCTTATGATACTTGTTTTTCAATTTAGCATACAAATGAGCTAAGTATCTCCACTGTAACTCTATTGTTTGAATTGCAAAATCTGCAAGTATTTGATTAGTTGCTAATAAGTATCTGAATTTAGTTCAGCGTAACATTTCTGTTGAATGTCTGATTAGGTATAGCATTGTATGTACAGTATGGATGAGAGTTCTATAATTATCCAGTTGGAGCAGTAAGATTTTCAAGTCAGAGATCAAGGAAACATTTGAAAGGTTAGGGTAATATGCAATTTAGTGGCATAGAAGGGATCAGTCAATTAGGGCTGGATGAGGAAGGGCCTCCTGGAGTTAGTAGGACTGATGATGACCCTGAAAGTAGGCCCTAAAAGATCACCACCCTCAGGCTTGATGATTCACTAGAAGGACTCACAGGATCCAGAAGTTGTTATATTCAGGGTTCTGGACAATGAGAAGTCAAGTCAAACTGAAATCAAAGATTCATGCAAATGAATATAGGAGACCAGAAGTTCCCTGCCTACTTCTTTTTTGGTTCCTCAGTGCCCAGCACAGAGCCAGGAATACAGTAAGAACTTAATGAATTTTTTTCAAGTAAGTCAATGGATGAATGTGACTAAACAGCAAAAACAAAAGCAATAACAAAACGGAAAACTGAAACACAGTATACATAAACAAAATGATTGGGGTTAAGTGAAATAATTCTAAAGCTTTAACATTATAGTCACAAAGTAAACTATTCTTTTATATTACTCCTTTTTTACTCTGCTTTAATTATTTGTGGTATGATTGGAAGTCCCAGCTTGGTCTCCCAATGTCTGATTGACCATGGGCAAACAAACAACTTTCTAGACTCTGTTTTTGTCTGATTAAAGAGAAGATTGGATAATTAGAATTCTCTCTTCTTCTTTCTTTCCTCACCCCTACCCCACCCGCTTTTTCTGCATCCTTCTCTCTCTTCTCTCTGACTTGCTAGGTCTAATCTGTAAGAGCAAAGAGTTTCTAAACCAGTGAATAGTGTGGTGTATTTCTCTTACCTTCCGGGCCCAGGTGTATTCTTTGGGCTCAAATTGCTTAGTTTTCCTTTTCTATACAATTTCAGTTTTAGTAATTAAATTACATTTTGGTGATTACAAGTGTTGTTAGAAACTAGTGGGCTCTATATGGCATTTATAAAATCCTGAAGGAAGACATTAAGTGAGGTATGTGAATCAAGCCAAAGAACATTCTAGGCAGATGGAACAGCCCATGGAAGGTTGGAGAATGCCTGGAACTTTTGAGGAGCATTAAAGAGGCCAGTTGGGTTGGAGCATAAAGAGCAGAGGAAAGCAATAGGGAATAAAGTCAGAAAGGCGGTAGGCAAGAGTTGAGGGACATCATGAAAGCTTTGTAGGACTTTGTAGGAGATGGCACCTTTTATTTTTATTTTTTTAAAAGATTTTATTTATTTGACAGAGAGAGGCACAAGGAAGAGAGGGAACATAAGCAGGGAGATTGGGAGAGGGAGAAACAGACTTCCTGTGGAGCTGGGAGGCTGAAGTGGGGCTCAATCCCATGACCCTGGGATCATAACCTGAGCTGAAGGCAGTAGCTTAACAACTGAGCCACCCAGGCGCCCCATGGCGCCTTTTTATTAATTTTTCTGCTTAGAACTTCTACTTTATAAAATAGTGCATAATTTATAGAGGGAGTTAATTTATAATTAATATTTCCTTTATGAGTAAAATCATTAAATTTTAATTTTTAGAAAATTCACAACCGTAGATATTCATTTTAACTTCTCATCTGTGATGCAAATATTTACCTATAATTTTAGTAATGAAGTGTCCTTTATAAAAGCTTTCTCCTATATCTAACCACCATTAGATTCTTTTTCATTGTGCTAGATTCACTTTGAATGCAGAACCCACATTGATCAAGTCATTGCTCTCTACAATTTTATTTATATATTTAAATTCATCCGTATTTGAACTACTTGGTGGAGAATAAAAATAAAGAGCAATTTTATGTCCTCCTAAAAATTTAGCTTGAACCAAAAAGAGGTTACTTCTTGCTCCTGCTCTTTGATTTCATTTTAATTTCAAAACTAATTTCATGCTTTTAAAAATGTTAAATTATTATAAGGATTTTCAACTTTCTGCCTTTAATTCTAGCATTATCTATTATCTATCAAGCTAATTTCGTTTCTGATTAATTGGGAGTACAATAGACACTGGCACAGAAATAGCAGAGGTCAGAATGCTTACCAGATGAGTTTCTGATACAATGCATAATTCATGAAATATATTCACTCATGTTTTCCATTGTCCTCAACTGAAAATGTACCTTGCTAAATGCAGCTCTCCACACTGTTTTAAATCTTGTTGAAGTCCTCAGATTCCTACCGTTTTCTGCTTTTGAAAAAGTCTCTTTTTGTCTTTTTTTTTTCTTAATAAATGTTTCTTCTAAATAGAATACTTTTTGGCTTTGTACTTCAAGATTCTCTAAAAGTTGGCTACTCAGTGCCAGAGGAATTATATATACCAGCTCATAATTCAAGTTAATCTATTGATAAGCAAAACATAAATTTATTTCATTATATAATGTACCTATTTTTAGCCAGTATTCTATTATTTTGTGTTCTCAAAGAGAAGACACTAATTTATTGTTGGTCTTGCATTGGTAATCAGAATCCTCTCAGCTGCAAGTGGCAGAAATTCAATTCAAATTAGCTGGATTGAAAAAGGGATGGGAAGTTGATCAAAGATGTGGGTTGATTCAAAAACAGTGGATGCAGTGGATCTTGTGATATCACTAGAATATTGGATATCTGTGTGTCTCTCTTGTTTTTACTAACTTCTTATTTTGGCACCGTTTTGGGGTAACACATGGCAGCAAAGATGTCTGGCTTTCAGCGCCAGGCTTACGTGGCCTCCTAGCTAACAATCCCAGAGAAAAGGCCAAGAGTCTCTTTCCCTTAATGTTTATAATTTCTTCAGAAGAAGAAATTGGCCCTTCTTGGCCATATGTGTATGGATAAATTTAAATCCAGAGAGATGAGAAACTCTGACTAATATGGACTGAGTACCTGTCTGTGGTGGGAAAGGTGACATGGCATGAACAGAGAATGAGAGGTTCTTGAACCAGAGAAGCAAAACACAAAAATAACAAGTTCCCATTGTCTAGTTCAGTTCCTTTTGATGCCAGGTGTCAGTCAGCTAGTGCAAATAGCAAATTTCTCCACTAATCCAGTTCATCGGGTTAATCATTTATATTTTAGAACATCTTCAAAGTGTTAGTCTTCATCTCAAAGAACTATGGACAGCTCAGATATAAGTATTACCAAAAAATAGGAGCATGTTTCCCTCCATTTTCATGGCTATCTCCTCAGTTCACTCTACTGCTTACTCAGAACTCCTAGAGAAATGTAAACGGACTACTTTGGAGTAAAGTATATATGGTGTTTGTGTTCTATCAGGTACCATTCTTTAAATTGTTGTAAGTGTTGAGGAGTCAGGACACAGGCTGTACTTGAAAGATGGTAGTCTTTCATTGCTTTATGAATCAAAAGACAATGCCCTACTCCCTGCTTGGCAAGGAGCCTGCTTCTCCCTCTCTCTCTGCCTGCCTCTCAGCCTACTTGTGATCTCTCTCTCTCTCTTTGTCAAATAAATAAATAAAATCTTTGAAAAAAAAAAAAAGACAATGCCCTAGTAGGAGTATTTCGGTGCCCTTTCAAATCTGGGAGGTGTAAGATGCACTGATGATTGTAGATGAGCTTCATTTGTTCCACAGTAAGGGAGAAGAGAATGATGACATTACTATTTGCTTGTTTTTAATTCTATCCGGTAAAATTCTCTTTTTGATTTAAAAAATCTCACATTAAAAGTTAAAAATCAATTTAATAAGCAAAAAAGGTGTAATTATACTCTTAGATGCCTCAGGAAGGCCACGGTAGAATGTAAGCACAGCTGTGCTGGAAGCTGATTGTGGGGAATAAGTTAAACTTCAATGTCAATCAGCTTCCTTTCTGAGGTTCACATATAGAAAGGGTGACAGTTTTGTTTTAGAGCCAAAAATAAAAGACAAAAAAATAAAGAAAGTAATAGGAAACAAGGAGACTCCTGAACAGAAATAGCACCTTAACAAAATTCCTCGTCACCTACCATCTTTCTAGACCAGGTATTTGATGAATTTTAGGGATTATTAAGAGCATATTTCTTATTCCGTAGTCCTTATTTAGATATTTAAACATCTCTAAATGAATTAATGCTGTGATAGGGCCATTCCTCCTTTTCATTTCTGCTGCCAGAATTCACAGCTCTATCATCTCTGACCTGGAGTACCAATTTGACCCCCTAGTTATCTGCCAGCTATGTGGTCTGTCTCCTCTAATCTATGTTCAACTTTGGGGTCCTGGTGCTACTTCCCTGTGTAGTACTCAATAATGATCTCTTCTCATCTATGAGGGAAATGCAAATTATTATTATTATTTTATTTATTAATTTTTTTGGACAGACCTTTTATGATACACACATAGGATCCGGAATCTGGGAGCTGAGATCATAGCACAGTTCTACTTATTAGTTGGGCAGCATGAGTATCAGTGTACATACCATCCTTATAGTTTAGCTTTTTCATCTACAATGGTATGATCAAAATGAGATCTGCCTTATCAACTTGTTTTGTAAGGACTAAATGAAAAAAAAAAGTATGTGATGTATTTATGATAGCAGCTACAAAATAGTTAGATCTTAATAAATGTTGACCATGCTGTGACTTTTGTCTCCCTCCCTAGCCTCATCTTTGGCCAGTTCCCCATATTGCCCTATGATCTAGTCATAACAAAGTTCTTGGTTCCTGAATTGTCATTCTGTTTTATATTTCTTGACCTTTATACATACTGCTTCTTTATTTCCCCCACTAGACTGAATGGTTTAAGCTTAGTAAATATATCTTACTTGCGTTTGTAGTTCTTAACACAATGCCAGGCATTTAATTGAGGACTTGAAAGAAATAATGTTGAATGAGGACAACTGTTCATTCCTCAAAATAGAATTGGTTTCTTCATGTATTTGTTTTTAGTTCAGCCTCACAGTAGGGTAATGTAGAAGCCTCATTGGAAGAAATTATTTCACCTTAAGGTTAAGGGTGCACAAGTGTTGCAGAAGTAAGTCCTTTGGATTAAAAACTGTGACTTTTTCACAGTTTTTAAATTTTCTTGGACCAAGCTGTCTGTTTCAATGGAAGCTCAGTTTAGCATTAGGTACTGTAAAAAAGGAAAACATGCTCCTTTGTGGTATCGAGAAAAAACATATAAATCATCTAATGGGTGGAAGTTTCTCTGGGCATGTTTTGTTTTCTGGATGAATGTGTTTTATTACTGCTGGGTGTTGGGAATTCTTCCTTGATTATGGCTTGTCCTCCCAAAACTCTACCTTTCCTGCACTGGAGAGAACCAGCATGATCCAGTATAAGTGCAGGTCAGTGCTATTGAATTCATTGGTCTGTGTCCTCAAGGTGAAGAGCTGGTGACATTTTCATTTTGATCAATTTTGAAACATTCAACCAAAAAGATTTGACCCAGCAAAAATATGTTAGAAGCATCTCTTCTACAAAAATGTGTAGCTTTTTCTTGGCAACTTTTCTAAGGGCTCAGAAATAATAATTCTTCTTTGATCTCCACGTGATAGTTTTAATAAAGGGTGACCAGTTGGTTTGAAACAATGGTAGTTAAAAAAAGTATGAAGTGCTAAGAGGAACTAGGTTTCATTGTAAGTATCTTTTCAACTTTGGGATTTTTCTGCTTGCATATTGCAGTGTTTCAGTGTTGGTGAGTTGCCCAGAATCACTTCAGTACAATAAATGACTGTCTTGTTCAAGACTTGCTTGTTACTTGTTTGTTTATGAACTACTACTCCAGTACTATTTGCCCTACTTTATAAATATTTAAGTTTACTTTATCTTCAGTCCTCAAGTAAATAGACGTCTCATTCAGTGACAAAGCACAGTAATGCATTCTAATGGTCTAATATCAACAAAACATTTCAAAATTAACTTTATGCAAATATGATTGGATATTTTCCATTAGTTGATTGAAATGAAATGTTTGAAAAATTGCTTCAAATGTTTTTCCCAATTAAAGTTATTGTTACAATAGATTAATTTGTCACTGAGACACTTATGCAAATACATTTAATTTCTTTGCAAACTCAATTCAAGTGCAACATCTCAGAGGTGTCTTAGAAATAAATTATAAAATTATTTTGAATGGATCTTTTATTAGTTTTTAATAAAAATATAACATAAGATGGCTTTGAAATTATTTGTGTTGAACTACAGAAGAAAATGCCATAAATCTTATTTTGACAAATGTTTTATTATTTGTAATTTGTAATGGAAAACACTGCATAAAAGATCTTCAAATAAGCTTTTGGTACCATTTGTTATATTTTTTTCTTAGGACGGGATGTGTGTGCATGTACATCTATTTTTCTTCCTCCCTACTCTTTTTTTTTTTCTAAAAAAAAGTGAAAACATTTTTTAGATTTGGGAATTTATAAAATCAAGTCATGTATTAAGGAATGAGAATGCAAAGCTGAGAGGGGATCAAGGTAAAACTTAGGATAATATGATAAATTAACAGCTTCAAAATCTGAGCTGTGCATATACTGTTTTAAGAATCTGTTTTTGCGGGCGCCTGGGTGGCTCAGTGGGTTAATGCCTCTGCTTTCGGCTCAGGTCATGATCTCAGCGTCCTGGGATCGAGGCCCGCATCGGGCTCTCTGCTCAGCGGGGAGCCTGCTTCCTCCTCTCCCTGTCTCTCTGCCTGCCTCTCTGCCTACTTGTAATCTCTCTCTCTGTGTCAAATAAATAAATAAAATCTTTAAAAAAAAAATAAAAATAAAAGTATTAAAAAAAAAAAGAATCTGTTTTTGCCATATTCTAGTTGGATCCTCTTCTAGTTGGATCTTCACTTTTTAAAATATTATGGAATAAAAACTGACAAGATCTTGTCATGTATACTTAAGAAACTCACAACACTTATTGTAATGAATTAGATTTTTACTGATGCCTAAGTAACTTGTTGATAGGAAACTGAATGCATTTATAGTACAAGGGTTGATCATAGGAAAATCTAAAAAAGATAAAATTGGGTTTTGGAGACTTGTACCTTATAGTGGAAACTCAGGCCTACCATGTGTGTCTGTAAAGTTTGAATTTCCTTTGGCAACACATTAAATCTTTTTTTAAAAATTTATACACATACCATAAAATTCACCCCTTTGAAGTATAGAATGCAGTGGTTTTTACTATATTCAAAAAACTGTACAACCATAACCACTATGTAATTCCAGGACATTTCCATCATCCCTAAAAAGAAATTCCATGCTCATTAGTTGTGAATTCCTAATCTTCCCTCTCCAAGCCCCAGGCAACCATAATCCACTTTCTGTCTCTGCAGACTTGCCTATTCTGGGCTTTTCATATAAATGGAATCATACAATATTTGACCCTTTTTGTCTGTATTCTTAGCATAATGTTTTCAAGGTTCATCCGTGTTGTAGCATGTATCAGGACTTTGTTGCTTTTTATGGTTGAACAGTGTTCCTTCATATGGGTGTATTACATCTTGTTCACTCACTCATCAGCTGATGAACATTTGAGTTGCTTCTACTTTCTGATTGTAATGAAAAAGCTGTATGAACATTCATATTTAGGTTTTTGTGTGCGTATGTGTTCTTGTACAGATACCCAGGAGTGGAACTGCTGCATCACGTGATAGCACTATGTTTAAATTTTGGAGTAACTGTCAAACCGTTTTCCACGGCACCTTTTACATTTTCACCAGCAATGTGTGACAGCTCCAGTTTCTAAACATTATAAAACATATGGTATTTTAATTCAGTAATTGCCCACATTTTAACTGGGTTTTGTTTTCTTTTTATTGTTGGGTAGGGAGAGTTACTTATGTGTTGTGAATACTAGAGCCTCAGCAGATACATGGTTTGCAAATATTTTCTCACACTCTGTTTATTGTCTCTTCACTTTCTTTCTTTATAGTGTCATTTCACAGGCAGAAGTTTTTAATTTTGAATCCAGCTTATCTATTTTTCTTTGATTACTTGTGCTTTACGTGTCACATCTAAAAAAAAAGAATGTTGCCTTATATCTTTCTTGAAACATCATACCCATGTGTCCTGCTTCATCTCATGTCCCACCCTTAACATACACACACATGCATAGCTCACACATACCCACTTACATTTTAGCGACCCCTAACCATTTAGACACACCGTACTGTCTCTGTGGCCTTGACGTATGTTTCGTCCCTCTCTCAGAGTGCTTTAATTGGCATTTTTTAAAAAGATTTTATTTATTTATTTATTTGACACACAGAGAGAGATTATAAGTAGGCAGAGAGGCAGGCAGAGAGACAAGGAGAGGAGGAAGCAGGCTCCCCGCTGAGCAGAGAGCCCGATGCTGGCCTCGATCTCAGGACCCTGAGATCATGACCTGAGCTGAAAGCAGAGGCTTTAACCCACTGAGCCACCCAGGTGCCCTTTAATTGGCATTTTTTTAAAACTTGGACATTAACTACTTTAGGAAGTTGGCTTATGCCCACCTTCCCTTGCCTAGTTCAGGGGCTGTTTATCCTCTGTTTTCTTCTTCTAATGCCCAAGCATACAATAATGAGATAATATTTTAATTGCTCGTTTATATCTCAGTCACCCATCCTGCACCTTGAGCTTTGAGATCAAATTCTTTCCTTGATTTCTGGATATCCTGAACTGAACAGTAGAATGTAGTAAATGCCCCCCAATACTTGAATGAATGTCTGCTGTTATCCTGATGTGCCTTCTTGGCCACCCAGAATTAAAGACTGATTTGTACTCAGACTGTTTTCCATGGGAGGGCCTGACAATTTGGATCTTTCCTTCTGTCCTCGCTGTCAGCCCATCATGCCCTTTTGGGGGCAGTCATTATGGTACACCATTCACTGAAGTAAAATCGGAGAAAGGTATTTGAGTGAAGTGATTCCTGTGTTATTTGATTCCTAATCTGATCAAATACTAATTCTTTGGGTCAAGAATTAGAACTAGGTTTGGGGTCTTTGATTTTCCTCTAAAGGAGTGAGTTTTTACCTAGTTAAAGGGGACTCACAAGTTAAAAATACAAAGGTTGACTTTAATACCAGTTTAATTTTCCTTGACCCCATGGGATGAAGGGAGGCGAGGAAGTCTAGCCAAAAAGCAGGTTAAAGGGTCACAGTTTATCCAGGTAGGACAAGGTCCATGCTGACAATATAGAAGAGGAGTAGACATTGTCTAGCCTTTCATGGATTACCAAGGACACTGGGTCTTTTGTTGTGTGCTTTAGGAAATGTAGCAGTTTTACTGTAGGCATTTGGTGGTACCAGTGACAGAGCTGGAGACTTGGGCATGTTCCATCAGGATACTCAGGATGATGGCCTTCTGAGTTACTTCATTGGGAGCAAGGTACCAGATTCTAGTCATTAAGGGCCTGGTTTTCTTACCACCAATCTCTCTGTAATATACTGCTGCCTCATAGTCATATTTCACATGTGGACTTATGCCTACATTCAAAGGGATGCATTGCAATCTGATTGTGTCTACCAGCTTTAACTAATTTAGGACAGAATTTTTTGCCCTACCCCACAAAATCTCATTATTGCATGTGGGAAGGGACAATGGCAAGCCTCAGCACACTGACTTCAACTTTATCTTCTGAAGGTATGCTATTTTTGGTGAATTAGTTCAGCCATTTTTAGGAGATGAATACCAAATTAGAGAATTTTTGGCACTGTGGCAGGTTGATAGAACTTCCTGTTACTTCATATTCTAAGTGCTGGACAAGAATGGCTTCTTAATGACCTGGAAATGTTGACATAGACCAATGGCTCATGCTAGCAAGAGTCATTTTAGGCATCTCAGCTTAATTCAGATGTTAGGCAAATATCTGTAACATGATGATAGGATATTATAAACCCTTCATAAATAAAACTGCGTTTGTATTTTGCAAATATGTTTAAATTTAACATCAAGCAACTATGCTTAGAAAATATTCTAATTGGCAGTGTGTCTGAGTTGTAAAACGTGACTTGAAATATTAAGTTTTGTAATTAACACAGAAGTACAAAGATAATTCATGAATATTCTTGTTTCCAGATGAGATTTTAATTGTGCTTTTTAAAGGCCAAATGTCTCCATCATATGGCATATTTAAGGAATAAAAACAGTTTTGAAGACATTATTATTATGATAAAATAATTTTATAGTCTGCACATGTTTGGCAAATGATGTTTGCTTATTGACTAAAATAAGGCAAGTGAAAGTAAGAGCTTATCTAAAATGTGGCACTAGCGTAGACAGAAATACAGAGGGAGAGAAGAAAAGTCAGTAAATGAAGAAAAATTAACGTTTCTTTCTCTGAATTACTTAATGTATATTTCAGCTATATATGTCAACATTTGTGACCATTGGTTTATGATAAAAATCAGATAATTTTCTAAATATAGACTCACTAAAACATAAGACATGCCTAATAGACTATTATAAATTTGACTTACAAATTTTTCTAAAAATGGAGGGGTATATGTGTGTGTGTGTGTGTGTGTGTGTGTGTGTAAGGAGGGAGAAAGATCAGAAGACAAAAGCAGACAAAAAGAGAGCTACAGGGCATCTACTGCCTTCGGCTTGGGTCATGGTCCCGGAGTTCCAGGATTGAGTCCCACATCGGGCTCCCAGCTCCACAGGGAGTCTGCTTCTCCCTCTGACCTTCTCCTCTCTCATGCTCTCTCTCTCTCTCTCTCAAATAAACAAATAAAATCTTAAAAAAAAAAGAGAGAATGCTACAGAGTATACTGTGCACTAGTAAGGCATGTTTTGTGGCTAAGGCATTCTAAATAATTAAATATCTGGTAAATATACTGTTGCTAATAACTAGAATGCAATAAAGTTCATTTAATGTTAGTTTAATGGAACGTATTTCATATTTAAAGATTCAAAATTTACAGTTTTTTAAAAGAACATATAGCAATATTTTGGAATCTTAAAGATTGTAAAGAACTTTAATGGTATGATAAAATATACCATACCATACAATATACCAATAATAACATAATGGTAATAAGTAACAAATATTATTGGAATAGTGCTTGACATTTTATGAAATTCTTCATTTACAGTGTCATGGGCAGATGATGTAGTTCAGCTTCCTTGTTTCACAGGTAGAGACTAAGATTACCATTCCTTAAATGACTAGCCTGGGATCACCCAAGTTTTTGACACCACCCTGAGGTAGAATTCAAGTCTCTGAGCTTTGTAATGTGCACATAGGATGCTGTCAGTATGGAACAACCTGATACATATTTATTATCTGGCTTTAAAAATTATACATGGTCAAAAATGTCTCAGAGCTTCAAACATAAATGTTCTTGAAGTCTTGTCTTTTCTGTCAAGTTACGAGAGACAAAGTAAAATATCCATCCTAAGGAAGGAGGTGGAACTATAGTCTTACTTGGAAATTTAGTTAATCATAAAATCAAATTTAATAAAAAATTATACATGCAGAAGACAAAATCATAATAGCTGTCTCAAAAACAAAGCTGATTTGGCTTTTTACAGATTGGGAACAAACCCTGAACTCTTCGGTAGGAAATCATCAGTTTTACTCTAAGTTGTTTGTCTGAAATGCTTCACAAGTGTAACTCATGAACTGTGATTATAGCCTAAACTATCCATGCTTTATAACTTGCGATTCTCTAAAATATATTTTGTGATTCTTGAAATCTATACAACAGTTTACTACTTGGAAAGGAAATATGTACTTGCTTGTTACCATTTTCTCTCTCATTCTCTTTCTGTCTCTTCCTTCTTAAAATTTTCTATCTGGTCTTCATCAGATTCCTTAGCAAATGGGGTTGTGAAGTCTCTCTGTCCTCTCAACCTACTCTCATCTGTCAAAAGAAGGAATTTACGCATAGCACCTAAATAAACAAAAGTGATTTCTTTTTCAGTTTTCTTAGTTAAAGCTGTTTCTTTTCTTATAGGGAGATTCACATTTCGAATTTCATGTTTGTCTTTCAGAAAATAATTACATTTTCTGTTTCCACAATGTGAAGTGCATTTGCAGTCTTAGCATTTGCAAGTTCCTCCTTCATTGCCTGTGTTTAGCTATAGGCATAGGGAAATTTAACAAAAATGTAGCTAAAACAGATGATCAGGAATATCCTGCAAAATAGCACATTCTATTAAATATGTATAATGAGCCATACTGGCCTTTTTACTGTACCTAGGACATGCCAAGTTCATTTTTGTCTGAGTCTTTATGCACTGTCCTCTGATAAGAAATATACTTCTTTCTCTGCTAAATATAATATGTGATGAATCATGAAGTCATCAGTAAAACTCAAAAGAAACTGCTACTATTTCCCTGTTTTACAGATAATAAAAGTGAGGGAGCAAGTTTAACTTTGGGGGGATTAACTGAGGTTAAGTGCTTAGAACAAACTCTAAAATAGAGTAAACATTTAATAAATATTAGCTTTTGTGATCTGATATGTAAATAACATTGTGTATTTATATGTTCCTTTTCCCAGAGTCAGTTTACAAGACACAATTTTCAGAGCTAATGAAAGAACTTTTATAAGCTTACAACCAAAACCTCTTCTGTAGACAAACCTTAAAACCAACAGTTAGAATGTTTTAACTGTTTTCACTGAATCCTTTCAGCCTTGGCTCTGATTTTTTATACCATAGCAATTAGCAGCAGTCAACTGATATGTTGTGATTGGAGCAGCTGTCAGGGATGGGAAAGAAAAAAAAAAAGAGCTGATTTAAATGCATCATAATAACAATCTGCCACCACAAGTCACCAGGAGGCATTTAAATTATCATTATTTCCTTCCATTTTAAAAAAGCAAAGGTCTATGTAAGAATATGCTTTAGAAGTTTTACCTGAGCTGCTGCACCCTCTACTTTTATTTTTGAAAAAACTTTACGAAAACACCTTTCAAAATCCAAACTAATAAATAATGAACCAATAAAGAGAAAGGAAATTAAATTATTCCCTTTTATATTTTCTTCATAAATATCATCTTATATAGGGCTTCCCAGAGCACTGTATCTAAAATAGTAGCCCAACGCTCACGGGTCCCTTACTTTGCTTTATTTTTCTTCCCAGCATTTATTATTTTTTCTTTAAATAAAGCATTAGTTATCTATACTAGAGAGAGACAGGGGAGAAGCAGAGGGAGAGAGAAGCGCAAGCAGATTCTGTGCTGAGTGCAGAACTCAGAGGCGGGGCTCATTCTCACCACACTGAGATCGCCATCCGAGCCGAAACCAAGAGTCAGACACTTAACCGACTGTGCCACCCAGGTGCCCCTTCCTAGCATTTTTCTTTATCGATATTATATATCCCTTTATTATTTTGTTCGTGTTACTTTTTTTTACCACTAGGATCTGAACCACATGAGGAGAGATTTTTCCTTCTTTTTTTCCTGTGTTACTGGCGCATAGAACAATGCTTCCCATTCAATGGGCCTTTAAATTTGTGTCAAATGAATCAAAGAATGAATGAATTAATAAAGAATATAAAAGCACTAAAGAACACGGCTGGATTAGATTGGTATATGTTTGTTCTCCCTGCTGCAATTTTAGAAATCTCAAACTTTTTCTCCTAAAGCCTCTGTTTTATTCAGCATTTACTGATATTTGCAAAACATTTATAGCAAATCTTACTGTAATCCTAAAGATACATTGGATAAACTTGCATTATTCATACTGCAGAAATAAGCAAATATAAACACAGTGGATAAAGATACTAAGTGATAGATATAAATGTAGACAGTTTGTCTGACTCAAGAGCATTGAAAATATTTTGAAGTCTGCTACTCAAAGGTCTGTTGTAACTATTCTGTAAAAAAAGGGGAGGCATGGTTTCTAGTCTTTTTGTGTCATCGCTGTTTGTATAGTCCCTTTTATAACCACCACCTTTACTTAAAATTATACTTTGGGACTAAGATCACTACTTTCCATATAGGTGCTCTGGTAGGTCTGCTACAACAACAACAATACTTAACAATATTAATGATAATTAGCAATTATTGTTAACAAATATTAACAATAATATTAACAATAATACTTAAATTCAGTTTAATGGGATTCGACTGATCGAGAAATAAAAGACATTTAAAATACTACCTCCTTTTTTCCAAAAATTTTTTATTTATTTTTTTATTTGAGCATAGTTGACACAAAATGTTACATTAGTTTCAGGCGTACAGACTAGTGATTCATCAGCTCTATACATTATGTTACACTCAGCACAAGTATAGCTACCATGTGTTACCATACAGTGGTATTATAATACCATTGACCGTATCCCCTATAAATACCTTTCAAACAGTATGTCCTTTTAGAAATACCTACATATTTTTTCCTTGTTTATTCAGTCAGTCAATCTACCTATATACCTACCTACCTATATACCTACCTATGAACAAATAATAATATTAAAAGGCAACTGAGTGAACTCAGATATATGTCAGGGAAACCAAGATAAATAAGATAGCCTTGTTTCTGTAAAGGAACTTCATTCTAGTGGGGGAAGATAAGAACATCAAATATGTGTGTGTGCGTACTTCCCACACATGCACACAGACATATATATATTTAGTATTTGCCTCTGGTTCTCATCTGCTTCCATTCCCCACATGACCTCATCTATACTCTGAAAGACCAATGCCACCTGATTGCTGACCAAAGATCGTACCTTCTCCTTCTCAAAGGAATTACAAACTATGAATTCTCTTAGTCATAATTAGTACAATTTCCCATTTTTGTTCTTAAAAATGTTCCTCTTTCCGGACGCCAGGGTGGTGCAGTCAGTTGAGTGTCCAGCTATGTCTGACTCTTGGTTTCAGTTCAGGTTGTGATCTCAGAGTCATGAGATCAAGCCCTGCATCAGGCTCCTACGCTCAGTGCAGTCTGCTTAAGACCTGTCTGTCTCCCTCTGCCCCCCACAACCCCCCACATGCTCGCTCCCTCGCTCGCTCTCTCTCTCAAATAAGTAAATAAACCTTTAAAAAATTTTTTTCTCTATCTACACTCAGCCTCAACTCTTTTAGTCAATCCCCAGAGGAAGTTTTCTTTCTCTTTTTCTGTACTAACTTCATCTTTCCATCTGATCTCTTCAAGAATTTTCTTTGTTGCTTCCTTGTCCATTTTTCTATATTGTGTTAGCTTTTCCCTCTATGCTAGCTCTTTCTTCACACTTTGTACTCCTCATCCAGGTGGCTTTCCCTAGTTCATCTGTGTGCTGGATCCAGCCACACCAGCATGCCCCCTGAGAGCCAACTGTGAGCCCCACTTCCCAACTCTACTTTCATTAATGCCATGTTGGTAGATTGAAATCACCTCTGTAGTGGAATGGTTCACATGAGGGAAATAGGCAGATGCTACACACCAAATTTTAGTGTTGGTTTTCAAACATATGCAGGCAAACTGCTGCCGTGTCCCTCCTTTTCCTTTAAACCAAGTTCTTGAAAAGAATAATCCTCTCAAAATCTATCTGCTTCCTCACTTCATATCAATTCCGTGAAATTAGGTATCTGCTCCCACCTCCACTGGTAGTATTACAGCAAACAGAAGAAGTGCTCTTTATTATCTGACCTCTAGCCACATTTCATGCTGTTGATGTCTTGCTTTCTGAAAACCTCTTCCTCTTGCCCTCTGTCATGCTAGCTCCTGGATTCTCCTCCCCTTCCTCTGACCATTTCCCCTCTGCATTTCTCATTGGATTCTCTTTCTTTGCCCCTAGTTATTTATGTTCTCATGATTCTGAGCACAGTCCTCTTCTACATACTCTGTGTTGGCCAACTCACCAATGCCCAAAGCTTCAAGCCATTCCATTCATTACTGCCTAACATAAAGCTCCAGGGCAGACCTTTTGCTCATGTCTGATTGGATTGTTCCGTTGCGTTCTTAATATCTCTGCCTAGTTATGTCTTAGGCACCTGACACTGAACATATCAAAACCTTAATTCATTTTTTTCCCCTTAAATGTTACTCCACCTTCTGTATTTCCTATCCAGATAAATGGCATCATCATCCACCAGTCAGCAAAGTGGAAAGCCTGGGAGTCATCCTTGACTCCATGCTCATCTTCATTCTGTAGATCCAGTCAGGCACTGAATATCCTTCTCTCTTCTTCCACCGCATAGTCTCATCCCAGCTCCCTCATTTTTAGGTCCTCATCAGTTCTTAGACTGTTACCATTTTCTCCTGATTTGTCTTCCTGCCTCCTGCCAGACTCCTTAGCCAGCTCTCTCCAGTGCTGGTAGAATGATATTCAAATTCCTTAAACTCCTTCAGTGTCTCTTTACAGCATCTAGGATAATTTCTTTATTATGAAACACCCTTTCAATTACAAGTAAGAGGGGACTCCACCCAAATTGCTTAAGCAAAATGGAACTGACAACAACTGAATATTCCAGGGAACGGATCTGGATTGAATTATGTCAGCAGGAACTGGTTTCTTTTCCTACTTCAGTTCTGCCTTCCATTGTGTTGGCTCCAGGCTCAGGTTAAATGTGATAACAAGATGGTGGTGCCACCGCAGCTTTACAACTTCTCAGCTTTATGGTACAGCAGGGAAGAAAACAAGAAACTCCAAACCTCCCCATCAAGAGACTCCTAGTATCTCTTTGTTAACTGGGCCGTGTGCCTATTCATGAGCTAGTCGCCATTGCTGGTATATTGTAACATGTTGATTGGCCTGCATCCAAACCACATGAGACTTAGGGCATATTCCTAGATGGAAGTTCAAACCATTGCTAAAAGAAAGAGCAACGAACACTGGAGAAGCTCATAATAAAAGCATCGAGTATTTATTGAGTTCTTTACATGTTTAAGGCACTGCTTTAGTGTTTTTCATGTATTAACTTACTTAATCTTTATTTTTTATTATTTTTTATTTTTTTAAAGATTTTATTTATTTGACACAGAGATAGAGATCACAAGTAGGCAGAGAGGCAGGCGGGGGGG
>LNAC01000289.1:1714323-1830900 GCA_002007465.1 Ailurus styani
GCCCCCCCGGGGCCCCTTTTTTTTTTTTTTTTTTTTTTTTTACTTTTCATTGTGACCTTCCTTTTAAGTATGATTAACATTTCTATTTTAAACAAGTAAAGAATTGGCTAAGATCAAGTGTAGAAACAAGCAAGGAAATGCACTTAATTTTCTTGAGGCCAGAAGTTGGCAAGAAGTATAGCTGGAAAGCACACCAAGGTTTTCCTAATGTCCCTCCCTCTCTGTTCTGCTGCTCTTACCTAGAAAATCACTGCATCCCACAAGGAGCCCTCAACCTGTAGTGTGCTGCAGAAGAATGTTTTAGTCGAGAACTAAATGAAGTGGGGCTACTTATTAGGTCATTGTTATTATGCAGGCATGAGTAGACACTGGTGGTATGAATGGAGAAAAGTGAACATATTCTAAAGATATCCCAGAGGTAGGATAACCAGGCTTAGTGCCTAATTGAATGTGTGGAACAATATTTCTGGCTTGGAATATTGAATATTCTTCAGGATCTGTATTTATAAAATCTGCCTGGTTTATTGGTACTCTAAAAAGCAGTAATGCCAGAACAATTAAGCTTATACATTGCTCGTAGGAATGTAAACTGGTACACCTTCTATGAAAGGCAATCTACCAGTTTCTTTAAAATTAAAAAATTTGACCCAGAAATTTTACTTCCAGGTATTTATTCACAAACAGGCATTTACATTGTATATATCTAGAGATATAACTGCAGCCTTGCATGTAATTGCAAATATCAGAAGCAAACTAAATCTCCTTTAATATGAGACGAGCTAATAAATTAGGGTAAATCCATTCAGTGAAATTATTTACAACTCTTAGAGGTAATGAGGCACCTCTGTGTGTGCATCTGTAGGGAAATATTGTATGTGGGCTTCTGATTACACGTGTATGTGAAAATACCAGGTGCCAAAAAAGTGTGTATAATAGGCTACCATTTTGTGAAAAGTAAGTAGATGAATAGTTTGGGGAGATGAACAGATAGCTAGGAATACTTTGGTATAGATAGACATCCAGAGAATATCTCTATGAGGATAAAGATACTGGTGGAAACAATTGTTGTGAAGAGGATCTGGCTGGATGGCTGGGACAGAGGACAGAAAAGGGAGAACTCTTTATCTTCATTATATGTCCTTTTGATTTTGCTCTATGCTTGCATTTATTATTTTAAAATTAACAAGAGAAAATTATAAAAATTGAAAGCAGAATCCTTTTTTAAAAAAAATATCTCTAGAGAAATGTGTAAGATAAAGGGAAAAGGCAAACTCTTAGTTTGGTTTTCTTGTTTATTTTAAGGATTTGTCCATATATGTAACCAGAATTTTCCCAAGAAAAAGAATATCTTTCCCCACTGATTGACTTATATTCTTCCAAATCTCTGGAGGTCCTGAAAGTCATAATACCAGTAGGAGACTATAAGAAGAAAAGTTCATGGTCAAATCAGTATTTTTCAGTCCTTCAAGTCCTATTGCTGCTATAGTATCGCATTTTTGTCCACTAGCTCATTAGTAGCTAGAGAGTACTTGGCACTTACCTAGATGCTTTGGAGTTTGAACATAAAAAACAATTTTTGAACTTTTAAACTTACAGTTTATTGAAGCAAGTAAAAATAATATATATAAAAATTATGTACACATTTTATGTTTACTATATTTTAATTACTAAATTGGATATAAGTTCAGAAAGAGGGACTATTAGAGAAACCTGAAACTGTGAGGCAAGAATTCCTAGGATTTGTGGGGCTCGTATTGATCCTTGAAGAATTTGGATAGTCGCAATTAAAGAAGAAAGAAAATGTCAGGCCACAGAGAAGACTCAGAACTTTGTAGTCTAGTCAGGGCACAGGAATGAGCATTGAGCAAGCAAGCTCAAACAGAGTAGGGAGGCTAGGTTGGGAAATATTGGTATTAGTCCATAGGGAAACCAGAAAGCAAGGAAGAGGACTTTGATCTGATACTAATAAGGATAACACCCTGAAAAAACTCAACATGTTCTACTTTTTTCTTGATTATTCATTTTTCTAACATTTATTTTGAATCTTTAGCATAAAAATTTTTCTCTACTTAATGCATTTTATTCTTCGCTTTATTCTTCACCATTATCTCTTGTAATGTCCTTAGTGGAATTAAACAAAATCCAATGGACCATTGGTCTTACCCAATTTGAAATTATTCTGTAATAAATAGTATCACTTTTGTACTTTAAGCTCTCTTTTTTTCTAGGCAAAGCGAGGGTGCTTCACTTATGGACACTCAATAGTGCTTATGGTCAGGACCTTTAATCATTTTCATTCTTCTTCCAAGTAATTTTTTATAGATTTACTGTTTTAAGTATGGAGTATAACAAAACATACAGTTATCATATGGCAGGTTATTTAAACTGATCTTCATGGAATTTTAACATCTAAAAGATACAAAATCACTTATGTATTCATGGAACTAGGCTATGAAAATTCTTTTTTTACTTAAGTGAAGTCACCTTACAGAAGTTCTTCCATGTTATATAACTAAATGGCAAGGTGATTACAGTAAAATGAACATGTTAGAATGTGGTGTTCCTTTCAGTTCAATTTGAAGCCCCAAATCTTATTCATGAGTAAAATGATTAAAAGAATTATTTTGGTAAAATATAATCTTAATAATCCATTGTTATGTTCAAGGGGGCATGGAGCCCAGCTCAGGGCTTGAACTCACAATCCTGACATCAAGATCTGAGTTGAGATCAAGGGTTGGATGCTTAACCAACTGAGCCACCCAGGTGCCCCAGGTTATTCGTTTTTAATGAATATGTTAAATGAGGATCTTGTATTAAATTGACATACTATTTTCCTTAACATTGTGCTAATAGGGTGACTTCAAGAGAGCAGTTGTGCCTGTCCTTATAACTTACAGTCATGGCTGGGCATTCAGACAAAGTCAAATCAATCCAGATATTTTAAAAAGTTTTCCCTAATGTTAAAAAATACTCTCTTTGTGACAGTGAGGCAGGTGGAGGCTGTCAGTGATGTTAGAATTTTGCCTTAAAACTATAAATTCATACTTAAGTATGGAGAATGATGTTGGGATTTGCATAAAGATTGTGAATCATGGGGGCCCCTGGGTAGCTCAAGTCAGTTAAGCGTTTGGCTCTTGGTTTCAGTTCAGATCATGATCTCAGGGTCCTGGAATCAAGCCCCAGGTTGGGCTCTGTACTCAGCATGGAGTCTGCTTGAGATTCTCTCTCCCTCTCCATCTCCTCCCTCTCATGCTCTCTTTCTCTCTCTCTAATAAATGAATAGATCCTTACTTAAAAAAAAAGGTCATGAATCATCAAAGTGTGCATAAAATTTCACCTTTTCTGAAGATCCTATAGATGTTTTCTTTGGCAAAGTTTCATTGATAAGCAATGAATCATTTCTCCAAGGCCTTTGAAAGCATCACATCATTGTTTTTTTTGTGTTACAAAATTTAGTAAACTTTATTAACTGCCTTTTGGGAATGTATCCTTGAAGAAATAAATTAGATAGTTATAGGATGCAAATAAAAATAAAGGATGGAGGGGTGCCTGGGTGGGTTAAGCCTTGCCTTCGGCTCAGGTCATGATCTCAGGGTCCTGGGATTGAGTCCCACATCGGGCTCTCTGCTCAGCAGGAAGCCTGCTTTCTCCTCTCTCTCTGCCTACCTCTCTGCCGACTTGTAATCTCTCTCTCTCTGTGTCATATAAAAAAAAAAAAACGGATGGTATAATTCCAAAATGAATGCCAGAGTGATTACTATAATCATTATGAATATACCATATGAATTTTTTATGCTCATATATTTTATTCTTATAAACACCTAGGTGTAACATCAGAAAAAATACAATTTTCTAATATTTATTTTACTTTATAAATCTACATTTAACATAAACCTTTTAAAATCCAAGTTGGTAGTTATTACAGGTAAAGGACATTGAGAAAAGACTGTACTTTTTACCAACATTGCCAGCATCTTATGAGATTTTCCTGAACTTCAAGGAATAAAAAAAACAAAACCAAAACCCTCCCAAAGAAAAATTAAATCAGGCTGAGTTCAACAGGCAAGGAAAACTTAATTCAAGACTTTTGGAATAGGGGACAGTGACTGCTCTCAATTCTGCTGAAACAGAAGACAGGAGAGTTTCGAATGCTAGAGTGAGCTAGTTGAAAAGTACTAGAGGATATTAGGAACAGGTCACTCAATGTGATGAGGCCATCTGTGTTTGCTAACTGGTGCTTAAGAAGTTAGACACCTATCCTCCCACAGAGACTGGGAGGTAGAGCACAGACTTCTTTGATGGTTACATTTCCAATGGATGGCTCCCCAGTCCTTGAGAAAGACATTACTGGGTTGTATAACTGGCAAGCAACTGATAGATTCTTATCTCAAAGGGGCAGAGAAAGAATTTATAATTGCAATAGTAAACACTCTAAGAAAAGAGAGGTCAGGGGTATAGAGTCAGGAAGAAGCCTGTCTAATGTTGAGCCAGGGTGAAGGCAAGAGTAAGAGGCTGTCTTGGTCAGCCCTTCAGTTACATTAGTTGTACCGTATACATTGATAATTTTTGGCCATTTCGACCTACAAAAACAATGGTTTCATATGGTTTGATCAAAGATCCTGAGATCAAATTTTGTCACGTGTTATTCCTGCATTCTGCAGAAGCAGGTAAATCTGGAATTGTTGTCTTTAATTATACTCTTTCTCACTCTAAAAAAAACATAGGGTTTTCTATGTATTTACACACATGTATGTATATATGTGCATCTGTTCGTATATGTATGTCTGTTTATCAAAAACAGGTTAAAAATTAAAGTTGCCAGAAATGGGGAAAAAAGTTAGGATAAAAATGCAAACCTTGAAGGCTTGCATAGTTCTTGAAGAAATGTGACAAATTTGTTGCAGAGCTTCTCACAAGTGAAAGCACAGAAATAAACTTAAAGTCCCCATAGGATTAAAGCAACTCAGAATTTTAAAATAATAGTTTTCTTAGTGGTGAAACTTGGCACATTTTTGCTTTGAGTGCTCACAAAGGCAACATTTTTGTGTTGGTAAATAGCCCACTAAACCCTGTAGCTGATTTCACAGGCCTGGATTTCTCTCGTTTATTTATTATTATCTTTATTGATATCCTTCAATGCAAACTGTTGGAAAAACCCCGAAGTATAATTCAGTAAAAGTAATATGGTTATATACTAAAATAATGATATCCAGATTCACATCTCTCTAAAGATAGAATTAAGAATTAAGATGATCTTGAATGAATTATATCAGACAGTAGTACGTCCCTTTTTTTTTTTTAATTTTTGGTATTTGAACCCTTGGTAAGAATCAGGTAATACAGATTTTGGGAGTTTGAAGTCACCAATTTTGGGAGAATTTGGAGTTCCTCTGTCCTTGGTAGATGGAAGTCCCTATGTTTTAACAATTAACCAAGGGCAGGATGGACTTTAAAACCTCTTTGGGAATGTAAGGAGACCGTTTAGGATACTGATATTTTAGCTGCTTACTCAACTGGCAGACAGGGTCTATTAAAATTAGAATCCTTGGGCGCCTGGGTGGCTCAGTGGGTTAAAGCCTCTGCCTTCGGCTCAGGTCATGATCTCAGGGTCCTGGGATCAAGGCCCGCATCAGGCTGTCTGCTCGGCAGGGAGCCTGCTTCCTCCTCTCTCTCTGCCTGCCTCTCTGCCTACTTGTGATCTGATCTCTCTCTGTGTGTCAGATAAATAAATAAAATCTTTAAAAAAAAATAAAAAAAATAAAATTAGAATCCATTAGAACTATGGTTCTTTCTCTATTCCCTGTAGCTGCTCATATGCCCTTGTATATACTCAGCAATTTTCAGAGTGCATTTTATTTTTTTACATGATGGCATCTATGTTAGACAGTAAATTCTTTATGTGCAAAGACCATATTTTATTAGACTTGTGTCCATCATACTTAGAGTCTGATAAATAATAGGGCACACAGAATATTTTGTTGATTCTATGAATGATTTAAGAACACTGTGGAAGTTTGATGTTTAACATTATCACATATGTAGAATTACCAAAAAACCATGGACTGATGGCATCTCACCTCTGCCCCACGTTTGTCACTTTGCAGTAGGTACAGAATCATAAAATATTGTGGGTAAAGATCACTGAGTCACAAACGTAATGGCAGACAATGTTAGTTTTCTCCCAATACCCACTTTTATCCCTAGTTTCTAATGGGCACCTTGGTTTGTGGCCGCTTTCAATCGCGGCTGCGTTCTCCGTCCCCGGCAGAGTCAGAGTGGCCAAGTGACTAAGCTCTGTCCTGTGAAGTACAAGGAGAAATGTCATGTGTAAATTTCAGAAAGCATCCCTTTCTTTCTTCTCGCTAACTGCAACACAGACACTCTTGGGAGCTCAGCAGCCACTTGGAACATGTAGGGGAACCACGTATCAAGAAAGGTAAAACGACAGGAAGGAAGCCTCCATCTCTCATGTTTATAAAATTGCTGTATCTTCCTTGGACTTCTTAAGACTCAAGATTTGTTTACAGGAGGGGCAACTGGGTGGCTCAGTGGGTTAAGCCTCTGCCTTCGGCTCAGGTCATGATCTCAGGGTCCTGGGATCGAGCCCCTCATCAGGCTTCCTGCTCAGCGGAGAGCCTGCTTCCTCCTCTCTCTGCCTGCCTCTCTGCCTACTTGTGATCTCTCTCTGTCAAATAAATGAATAAAATCTTTAAAAAAAAAAAGGATTTGTTTATAGGAGAGAGAAATAAACTGTCTTTTCTAAGTCACTCTGAGTTTGGATTTTTTAAAAATTTTTTCTTTGTTTGTTTGTTTTGAAACTTGCAGCCAAACCTAATGTTAGTAGTTTGGTCCATTATCTTCTTTAGAAATCCTTCCAAATCCCTAAGACTGGGCTGAAAGCTCGTCTTTTTGCTCCTATATACTCTGTGTAAACGTTTATTGGAAAACTTAACTCCATTTTATTATAATCTTTCTTACATAAAACATGCTTTGAAGGCAGAAACATGTCTTATTTATATGTCATTCATCCTTATCCCTGAACTCTCCCTGGAATAGTGTATGTGCATGGAGTATATCCTCAATAAATGATTGTTTAATTGAACAGTACTGGATTAATGACCAGAACTAAAGCCCCTAATACAGAACCATGGAATTAACCTACCCTACAAAAATTTTCGTTCAAGATCATGGGACACAGTGCAAAGTAGATGCTCATAATAAGTGTGTGGAAAGGTTAGGTAAATACATACTGGCTTGCCTCCCACATGTTACTCAATATAAATTCTCATTCGCTTAGAAGTAGTAGTGAATGATTTTTTTGGTTACAGCTTTGAACATGATAATAATTTGTGCCAAGGAGGTTTTTTTTTTTTTAATGTATGCTATGGCCAATTAGGATCTTTGTTTTGATCTTTTTAGCATAAGTATATAAAACTAACTTAGAGCATAAGCGATTGAGCATATGGAGAAAAAAATTCGTGCATCTAAAAACACATTCTGTTCTTTCCCTGTATTCTCTACTTCAGGGAATGAACATTGTATTAATCTTTAAACTTATTTTAAAGGTAAAGCATTCAGCTTATCATAGGGTTGATTTAACTTTATCTTTGGTTTATAATATGTCTAATATTTTAAGAAAAATATATTTTTGTATGTCTTACACCATGACCAAAATATTGACCTGGATGAAATACATTTGTGAAAAGTCATATAGACAGGGTTCTATAGATATCATTTTATTTCTTTTCTTTATAGGTTATTTCAGACTGTAAGTGCATCATTCCAGCAGCAAAGCTAAAATTCTAATTCCCCGTGGTCTTGTCTACTCGACCTACTCATTCCCTGTTCTGAAATCTAGAGAAGACTGCTCCGCAAGACTCCTCAATAAATTGCTGCAATGTCTGTATCTAATTTATCGTGGTAAGTGAATTGCCTTCTAACCTAATCCAAATGCATGCATAGCCTCAAGCAATATTTTGTGCGAAAGTCGTACTGTCAGAACTGGAGCAGAGAAACAACTTTAAAAGTCTGGTTTCCAGAGATTGGTGTCCTGGGTTAAGGTAAGGAAAGCTACCTAGAGTTTAACCTTTAGCACTTTCAGCACTGCAGTATCTGGGCCCTCTGGAAATTGTTCAAGCCTTTCATGAATCCCGGTGACATCCCATGCCTTTCTTCCAGACATCCTAGTGGAGAGATAAGTAGGAGTTAAAGACTCATTCACTGGTCCTAGCTACTGTTACAATCCCAGCTACAGGAATAACAAGCTGTAAGGAGAAGCTGTAAGGATTGGATAGGTATTTTCTCATCAGTACTTTTCTTCAGACTTCCTCTTTCAACAGATCTACCCAGACTAAACTGAATAGAACTCTAATATGGAAGAGAAAAGTCCCTTATAGATGCATATCTTTAAATAGCTGGCATTCTGAATAATCTTTGACTTCCAGTTCATGTTTAAATGCTATTTGTAATTTATAATAAGAAGTATGAAGATATTTTTGGTATATAATCAACAACTTTTCTATGGCAACCAAGAGCAATACTAGCGGGGATGAATTGGAAGCCATTTTTTAGGACTTAGGATTTTTTTTTCATAAATATAAAGAGCTGAATAAGTGATATGATACAAATTCACAGTATTTAGTATGTAAATATCAGACAGACCTGGAAATCTCGCCCGTTTTCATTGGAGCCCATCCCATCCTTGTCTTTGGTTTGTTCTGGAAATATGGATAGCATGAAAGACTGGTTTCTGCCACTTAGCTCCATCTATTTATTTTTCGTTAAGTAAGAAATTTCTTTAGGGCAAAGGGTAGAATTACTTGTTTAGATGTAGAATAGTGTTTCCGAAGGACCCAGTTTTTATGGACTCCCTAAAATATATCCTTGGATTCCTACTGGTTGCTAAGGATGTCAGTTTGCAAAAAAAGAAATGAATTAAAGAAGCTAAAATATATTCTGTAAAACTAAATGAAAAAAAGTAAGTTATGAATTATTACTGTAAAACATTTTATATTATTAAAATAAAATCACCATTAAAATAAGAAAAAGAATTCTGTAGAATATGTGAATCCCTTCAAACCTAGAGAGAGAGCTAGCATGAGCAGGGGAGAGGGAGAAGCAGGCTCCTAATGTGAGGCTCGATCCCAGAACCCTGGGATCATGACCTGAGCTGAAGGCAGATGCTCAACCGAATGAGCCAACCAGGCACCCCTTGGAAGATATTTTTTTTTAAAGATTTTATTTATTTATTTGAGAAAGAGAGAGCACAAGCAGGGGGTGGGGTGGGGAAGAGCAGAGGGAGAGAGAGAAGCAGGCTTCCCACTGAGCAGGGAGCCCAACATGGGGCTTGATCCCAGGACCCCAAGATCATGACCTGAGCCAAAGACAGATGCTTAACCAACTGAGCCATCCAGGTGCCCCCAAGCCTCTGGAAGATATTAAGGACACACTTATTTAAACAAATTATACCCCTGGCAAATGCATGTGTTGGAGATGAATCTTTAGAAGTGGGCCACATGCCGAAGAAGAAAGAAAAAGATGAGGGGGGAGGGGACAGGAAGGAGAATGAGGAGGAGGAGAATGGGGAGAAGAGACAAAGAAGAAGCAGGAGAGGGTGGAGGAAATTAAAACACAGGTATGATTGTCATATCTCAAGACAGGGTGTGGTATGGCCTGGCTCCCAGAATCAGGATAGGGCAAACATTTGAACCTATCTTTGGTATGTATCTCAATTAACATCTGACTGGATGTGATATAGTGGTTTGGTCAAAGGCCATCCCTTCAGTGTGATGTTAGGGCCATTCAGAACACAGTGAACTCCACAAAGAGAAGAGATTGCATGTTGTGGTTCCAGCCCAGTTGTCTAGCACAGCTCTTAGAATTTAGTAGCTGTTCTATACATTCATGCTGTGCAGGTGTGTGAAAAAAATGCAAAATAGGTAATTCAATGGCAAATTAATATTTTCATTCTAAAATTTTTGTTTGATTGTGGGATATCTTACAGAATTTATATATCTGAAGTTTATTAGAATTCTTTCAATCTCACAGGTATGAATTTTACAGAAATAATTCTTGGATATTTTCATCCAGTTGTATCCTTAATTCTGGCTACAACTAATGTTCCACATTAGATTTCCATACAGAGAGCTCTTAATTTCTTTTACCAGTGTTACCACATTATACAACAGTGTGGAGTTTGGCCTTAATTACATTAATTTAGTGAAATTATTATAGTCCAGGGTCTGGCTCTCTGTTTTGAAATTCAGAAACTAAGACATGAAAATACTGACTGACATTGGAAAAGAAACTGGTTTGGCAGATTATTAATTTAAAATAAGATATGTAACTTTTAACTGCATGAAATGCTTGATTTGGCCTGACCAGTGCATTCTGTAAGTGTTGTGGAAATCTCCATGGGAGTCTGAGTCAGAGGACTGGCTGATGATCACATAATCACGCAGGGAGAGTTCTATGCTTCCAGTGTTTAAGGGAATCCAGATAGGGACAGGGTACACCTGGTGGGAGATGTCTGTCGATGAGGATGTATCTGCCAGACACTCCCATCTGTTTTTCAGGGCAGCTTCTTCATGTCTGGGAATTAGAGTAACCCTGTCAGTCTTTATCCCTGTGATTCTTTTGAGTTCCACTTCTGCCAGACGCCCCTCTGTTTGGCTATCTCATTAATGTTAGCAGAATTTATCGTCAAAGCCCACTTGACTCTGTGAACCGTTTGGTCTACTTACTATGACATTGTATATATCTCACCAAATCCATGTGTTGATTTTTAAAAGAGTTGACCCTGAGGCTTAAGGGAAAGGGGGTGCCTAATTGTGAGCCCTACATGCAACCGAAGAATTTAGAAATTCATGTTAACAACTGTCCAAGCAGTCCTCCCTGCGTTTAAATACCTAGTATAGGAAAATTATTTTTATTACATATTAAAGGAAACTTCCTTGCGCTAATAGTTATGGGTATGATATTTGTATAGGAAAATTACCTTTTTTACATATTAAAGGAAACTTCCTTGCTCTAGTAGTTATGGGTATGATATTTGAAAAAAATATAAAATAATTTGGCCCTTTTATACAGAATCTCAAATACAATCTAGGAAATACACAGATTTCTAGGAAACTGTGCAGTGCCAATCAGGTAAGGAGAGTGGTAGGAATTGATTATAAGAATGACATGGTAACATACAACAGATGTTTCATGAATCTTCCTGTTCAGTAAATAATTACCAGATGGAGGCAATGATTGAATTGACTTTGGTTGAGATAGAGACAAAGGGATGTACAGAATCAATTGCAGACATCTGTGAACAGGTGACAGATTCCAGGCTATGATCTGAGGGAAAGAATTGTTGCTGGTAGCAGAGGTAATTAACAGGAGACATGAGGAAGCAGAGGGAGTTGAAAAAGAGTCCTATTTCCACAGCACAAAGAGGGAAATGGTGTAATACCGAGGGGTATTTGAAAGGGCTTCTGGAGCTTCTTCCCTGATGACCATCATCTTCAACCTTTTTTTTAGTATTTTGATAAGATTATATGTAATATATATAATGTATGTATATATAATGTATATATACATATATAATGTTTCAAAACATTCAATTTTGATGACATAAAAGCTAAGTTAATATTATCAAGAGTGAACATTTACATGATATTTACCTTGTACCAGACACTTTTTAAGACACTTTGTGGATATTAACCCATTACTCCTCACACAACCTTATTAACGATGTAATATTGCTATTTGCATTTCCACAGGTGGAGAATTTAGACACAGAAACTTTAGTAGAAAGTTGCCCAAGATGACACAGCCACCACATAGCAGAGTTATGGGTGCAGACAGCCAGTTGGTGCCCTAACCACTAAACTACCCACATAAAATAAACACTGTCTGGTAAAGCGATACATTTGCTATGTGCATGTGACTTCACGGTGAGCACCCTAGTTCCCATTTCCAACCAGAATGCTTCCTTTAATTTCCTCAAATATAGATATCCTGGGGCCTCTCTTGGAAGGAAGTGAGTATGTGGACCTAGGAACACTATCAGGCGTTGGAATAATATTGAGGGTAGAGTGTGGAGGTAGTGGATCAGCACTAATTTCCTAGAGGAGATGAAGAGGTTGTTGCCATCAGAAACTTAGGTGAACCTTCACCATTATATAAAGTAAGCTACCTAAATGACAAAATATGAGTCTTGGTTCCACATGTCATGTGACAGGCTAGGAATTGTCAGGTTTTCATCATGATACAAAGGAAGCACAACAGAAAGATATTGATGCTTTGCTGTAATTCAACTAAAATGACTCTTCCATGGCCCATCTCATAGAGACCCTCCACTACTCAATCAGTACTTTCTACTCCCCCCGGCCTAATGCACCCTTAGCTCCCATTAAATCAGTATTATTGTACATATGTTAACCACTATTCAGAGAGTGAGCCTAGTGGTGGCTTAACTGATTTTGCCAAATGCCATCTTCTTGACACCAAATTGTTTTTCGTTGTGATGCCTGTGCACGTTTCAGCTTTTGTTCACAGCATCTTAAACTCTGTGGCACCTCATAGAAGTGAAGGTAATTGAACTAGAGCCAGGTATGGGAGAAAGAAGACACTGGATGAATGAAAATAAGAGCCCAAGAAACCAGTCAAAATCTATTGAGCATCTGTAATATGCTGTGCCCTGGGCTCACTACAGGGATGCTGTCTTAATGGGAATTAATGCCTCCTCTTCTAGGAGCTCATCTCTTAGCCAAAAAGACTAAGTAATCAAATAACCGACTTAATGTAGTTAAGTATCTTAAAAGGTACTTCCAGGGCGGGGCACCTGTCAGTCTGTTGCGCTGCGGACTCTTGGTTTCAACTGGGATCATGATCTTGGGGTGGTGGGATCAAGCTCTGCGTCAGGCTCTGCACTCAGCGGGAAGTCTGCTTCAGGATTCTCTCTTTCCCTCTGCCCCTTCCCCCATGCTCTCTCCCTCTCTCTAAAATAAATAAATTAATCTTTAAAAGAAACAAATAAAAATAAGTAAAAGGTATGCCTGGGATGATTGAGGAAACAAAATCGATAATTGCTTCTCCTGTAAGGGAAGAAATGGCTTATTTTTCAGGAGTGCAAATAATGTCTCTTGTATTTACTTCTAAAAATAAAGGAATATGCTAATTATGAAGAGTCAAACACTATAGAAAAATATAAAGCAGCAATTTAAAAATGACCAAAATCTTACTATATGTAGAAAGCCACATTTATAAATGCTGAGATATATTCTTTTCTACTTATACTCACAAAGTTTTGCAAAACTGAACTCAAGCCTTGTATGGTATTTTGCCATCTTCTGTTTTCACTGTGTAATTTCCATGGTCATCTCTCTGATGGATACAGAGCAACAGAATCATGTGTAAAGGCTGTGTCACACTGTACGGGATAGCCTTATTTATTTCACTCATTTCGATTGGACCTTTTCTAATTTTCACTCTTTACTATTACAAGTACTTCTCTTGTGAGGAAAATTATTAACTACTGCTGGGTCACAAGGTACTGTGTCATTCAGAGAACCTGGTGAGGCCGTATGTTGTAGCTTTCTGGATTACAGACATCAAGGTTAAGGAGAAAATATATGTTACTGAGAAAGTCTCTTACCAGCTCATCTCCTTTTTTACTTTAGAAAAGGACCTGTCTTATACACTAGCTATTTTACCAGATTTAGTTCCTTATAAATACTGAAGATGTGGTAATTGTGAAGGAAATATTTACTTACAGCTGATTAATAGAATTTTATTAAAAGTCAACAAACCATTCCATCATGGAGGCCCACAGATTGGAAATACAATAAGGTCTGAATTGTGTAAGTTATTGAGATATTAACTAAATTTAGTAGTGGTAAATGGTCTCTAGTAATATAGTATAAAATATTACTGTGAGTGTTGGCAAGTTCAGTAATGCTGTCTAATAGGGGGTGAAAACTAATTTGACTTATCATCTTTATCCAAAAGTAGTAGTGCATTAGAATTCTAGAAATGAGAAAGATGCAAAATTAGAAGTGTAGATACTTTTCTTTGTCAGAATATTCATATTATAATATTTTTATTTAAGTTCTTTAATAAATAAAAGAAAAAGTGAATCCCCCTATATCATTCTTTGGGACCAGTATTTAGGAGGAAAAACAAGATTCTGGAGAGACAGAAGCAGTCTATTTATACTAAAGACAGGGGAAAAGTCAGGATCTTTTCTCAAAGGTTGCCTTAACCACGATTCTGCAAACTACTTTTCCTACTAACACTGTTAAATGGCAGGCTCTCGGGGGCAATATTTGCAGTGGCAGAGGAAGTAAAGACTTGAATTATCTTTTTTTTTTTTAAAGATTTTATTTATTTGACACAGAGAGAGAGATTACGAGTAGGCAGAGAGGCAGGCAGAGAGACAGGGAGAGGAGGAAGCAGGCTCCCTGCTGAGCAGAGAGCCCGATGCGGGCCTGGATCCCAGGACCCTGAGATCATGACCTGAGCTGAAAGCAGAGCCTTTAACCCACTGAGCCACCCAGGCACCCTTGAATTATCTTTTGTTTGAAGGGCTCAGAAGTCACAGTAGGGAGAAATGTGGGTAAGTAGAGAGATTGCAAAGGGAAATTTTTTACCCTGAGTAGTATAGTGAAGGGTGAAAGTCAGATTTGCCAACAGTCTATTATTGGGAGAGAGAGAGAGAAAAGTTTAGACATAAATATAAAGCTAATATTTCTAATTGAAAAAAAGACGAGGCTTTCTGAGTGATAGGAAAAGCTTAGGTGGTGAAATACTGTGTATCCCAGAATGGTAAGTGCATGTTGAATGAATGACTATTGTATTAAGGTACTGGAAAGAGAGGGTGGGTTTGAGAGCCTAAAATTTAAGAATCCATATGTGGGTGGACATGTTCAGCTTATAAAGGAGTAGATCCAGAACATGGAAGAGTAAGCTGAGTTTAGGAGAGTATAAAGAGCAGATGACTCTTAGGAGAGGAAGAGGAGACAATAAAATAGTCAAAAATGAAAACTCAAGAAGAATAAAAATATGTCTCTAAAATCACATAACACTTTAAGTGTCGTGATTTGGATGAAAGTCAATTTACCAAATTCTGAAAAATTTCAGTATGTCTTTCTGGTCATAATATGCTTTTTCAAATAGAAATCCCTTCATTATTACACAATTAACCCTATTTTGATTTGGGCTTGACACTTTAAGTAAACACATTATATTTTTAGCATCCCTGGTCATGTTTGGCTTTAGAAACATCTTTTTAAAAATTAAACACTTATAGGAGACCTCCTGGATATTTTCTCCATGTAGCAACCTCGAATTATTTCTCCTTGAATAATAAGATAATTATTGAAACAGATTATTTTATTTTTGCTCTTAAACATTGGTACCAACCAGACATGAATGACATTTTGAAGGAAATCAGTTAATTTTGGTCAGCTTAGAGGAGTTTGTTTTCTTGTGGAGTTAATGAATTTGCGTTTGCAGGTTCAATTCCCACAGAGACCAGTTGGTTCTACTCTCTTCCGTGGCTAAAGCCTACGTTTATAACCTTGACCAGCCCTCCTTCCCAAACTTGCCATTGGTCTCAAGTCATTAGGAACAGGTGATTGGTTATCACCCATTCACAGTCAGTATTGGAAAAATGTATATACACTAAAGTTAAGTGCTCTTCAGAGATTGATAATGGGCCATATCATCTTCCTTTTGAATGTCATCCAGGTCTATAAACATGCTTTGAAATATGTCTTTTCATCATTCTCAGGAGAATCATAATTTACTTTCTTGTGAAGGGACTACAATGAATACTTAGAGCAATATTTCCTTAGACTGTAGAAGATTTAACATGAACCTGGGAAGTTCATTTCAACACTTAAAGTCTAGAGTTACTAAACACTAGCCCTTTTTGGACTTGAATAATTAAGATAAAGGCCAGTGAATGGTCTACGAGATAGTTTTAATTATTAAAAGTTACATAGACTAAGGTATGTTATTTTTAGCATGATCAAAATTAAATTTTGTAATCTTAAACATCATTTGCTGTTGGAGCATAAAATTTTCAGTGACCATTTCATCCTGGTATATATCCCATTATCTTTTTTTGTTTGTTTGCTTATTGGATTTTATTTTTTATTTGTTTTTAAGATTGTGGAGATAGTTTACCTTGATTTTAAAACTATTGCTGTGTAATTGAGGAAAAGAAAACACTTTTCAGCTCAATTGGATATTCACTAAAAGGGTTAGATGTATTCATTTATACTTGGTTTTATGTTTTTTAAAGGATAGTTTTGTTATAAGTTGTATAGGACTTTAAAAGTAATTCCTATGCAGTTAGCGAGGTAGATTAGTGTAGTTTAGTTTTATCTAGACTAGCAGTACATTATTCTTATGTAAATTAAAAAATGTTTTCTTACATTTATATTTATGTCTTCATTCAGCAAACACTTTTCAGTGCCTACAACGTGTAGTTTTCAATGCTGTGGATAGGATAGAATGATGAATGGAAAAGAAGTCCCTACTTTCATTAAGCTTACACTCTAGTGCTGAAGACAGACAGACATAAACAGATAAGCAAATATGTTTTGTAATATCAGATAGCGATAAATATTTTGAAGAATAACCCAGCAGAATTAAAAAATAGAGTGGTTGTGGGGAGTGAGTAATTGGCCAAGGAAAGCCTCTTGAGCAAGGTGACATTTAAGCAGAGAGGGAATAAGCAATATGAGTCTTAGCAGAAAACCATTTCAGGCAGAAAAACAGGAAGGACAAAGTCTCTGAGACTGAAATGTACCTGTTGTGTTTGAGGAAACATCAAGGAAGCTGGTTTGGTAGAAAAAAACAGTAGAAGGGAGAATGCCAGGAACAGAGGTAGCAGGGGTACCTGTAGATCATTAGAAAGACTGGATTATATTCTAAATGTGATAGGAAACTTTGTTCTCACTGACCATTTTACAGGAGAAAATTCATCTAAAATATAAATTCAGTGAAATTTAGTAATGGGAAGAATTGAGTGTTGATCTTACTTCTTGATCTTATTTCTATTTCAAGAGGACCTCTCTGTGATCTTCAAATTTTATGAAAGCAATTCATATTGTATTCTTAATATAAACACTCAGCAGATGATTAATGAGAAAGAATATAATGTAATCCACTGTAATAATGAGAGAAAAAAAAGTAAATGAAAAGCCTTTTTCATGAATATAGCCTGTGTCTCATTATCACGCATTTAAAAAGATACAACAAATCTGATACATCTGAATAATTAGGGACATGATATAAAGGATATTTTATCAATATCAATATTTTATCAGTATTCTGTTAAGGAGTTTTAGAGATCAGTGAATGTGTTTGTAAATTGTGGAAATTGAGAATATATTATCCATTATCCAACTTATAGTTCACATTTATTTTTAAATCTCTCACGGTCATAAACTTTAAGGCTAATTACAGTATATAAATGTAAAAGTAATGAAGTGTCTCCTCTGTGCTGGTTGTTTAATGTATGTGTGGTTTAGTGGAGAACCAGATGTCATAGAGCATCTGTCCAAGTGCTAACATGTGTTCTAGAGAGAATGAGGTCATAACATTTCCATGTGTCCTTCCTTAGAAAAGAAATTCATCTTTATTCTAAGACTATTACCTTTCTACACTTTTTGTGATAAAATATGGTTTATTTTATGGCACTGATTATAGATAGAAGTTAGGTTATTTCTGTATAGCTTTACTTGGCAAAATAAAAGTTGGAAACACAATGTTGATCCCACTCCTCCCATCTGTGTGTGTGTGTGTGTGTGTGTGTGTGTGTGTGTGTGTGCGCGCGTGAATTTAATTGGACTACAAAACCAAGAAGTCTGGAACTTCTGGTGGACTGGGAATTTTTTCAAACCAGTTCCAATCCAAGATATTAATTGTCAATGGTGCATGATCCAGATCAGAGAAGAAATCATCCATGGATATCTGCCACTTTCAGTTGGCACTGGGTTTGTGGATTCAGTCATTGAGAAAGCTTACAAATGACTTTATTACCTACAGTGGGATAAGATGGTCTCACAACCACATAATAATGTTCTTTTACTAGACCTGGGCAAGCCCCTGCCTATGTAAGGAGGCGTGGCTAATCCATCCTTCTTCCTGGAGTCATCATTATCATATATGGTCCAGGAAGCCTCTTTATAGGGTTATAATGACTTCTCTCCTGCTATTTATTTTTAGTCATGTTTAACATTTATGCATTTCCTTCTCTTTTTAATAATTACATTTTCTTTTTCAGATAACTTTACAGTTTTCCTTCTGGTGATTCAGCAAACTCATTTTTTATTATGGGCAAAATCAGTTCCTTGCTCAATGCTGTTTGTTAAAGCTCCTCCCAAGTAATAAGACTCTTTATTTATATTTCATAAAAAGTAGTAGCCTTGAGCCTTTGAATGTGTTTTGATTCCTCAGAATTTAGAAAATCAAATGCTCTCTCATTCCCATTTGCAGAGGTCACATCAATGATATTTGGTGAGATGAAACTATTAATTATAGATACCAAGTTGAACTCAAGTTGAGAATTTTCCTTTCATCTCCGTCTGCTTAGATAAAATGGTGCTCGAATTTACAACGTCAGTGCTAAGTTAGTATTCAGACAGCGCAGCACCAGCAGCAGAGACAGAAAACCCTCCCCTGCAAGAGCCCCTGCACCAGGGCTCCCTGCTGCCTCTGGGGGCTTGTGGTAGAAGGCTGAAGTTCTGAGACATTTACCATCTTTTCTCACTGATAAATTTCATGTAGGAGGGCTATTATTGTTCCAGATGGTTTCTCAGTTTTATGCACACTAGCTTTGTAGACTCCTGCTGTAATCGAAAATTGGTTTTACTCCAACATTTGACAAAAAGTTAGATGAAGTTAACTACTCTTTAGTAATCTAAAGAGTAGTTAACTCTTAGTAGTTAACTACTCTTTAGATTACTGATACAAAGTGCTTTCATGAATATGACAGAAAAAGTTGAAATTCAAACTAAGTGGTGTCCTTGGGTGCATTTTCATTTAGACCTTTTCCCTGAGGTTTTTATAATATCATAAAATTGTGTTCAGATACAGAATTTGCATAGAATTAGGCTCACTGAAATTTTGATGATCCCCTTCAATACGTATTATTTTTAGTGTTTTTTTTCCTTTTTCAAGTTTTTTTAAATTCCAGTTAGTTAATATACAGTGTAATATTCATTTCAGGTATAGAGTTTAGTAATTTATCACTTACATACAACACCCAGCGCTCATCACAAGTGCCCTCCTCAATATCCATCACCCTTTTACTCCACCCCCCACCCCTCCAGCAACCTTAGTTTTTTCTCTAGACTTTAAGAGTCTCTTAGGTTTGCTTCTCTCTCTCTTTTTTTCTTTTTAGTGTTTTTATGGAAAACTGGCTAGATATTTGAAGTGATTGTAAGTGATGATATGAAAAGATTTAAAAGGCATTTGCTTGCACGGTGAGAACATTCATTATGTTTATTACTTTTAGGTTATTACAGGCTGAATAAGAGAAAGTAATTTTCTTCAAGTGAGAATTTTCTTGATATCCCTCCATATTTTTTTCCAAATTTGGCATTTGGAGAAAAAACAGATGTATAAAATGCTTATTATATTTGGCAAGTTGTAAATATGATCACTTGAAGGTAAGCATTGAGTTATAGCTGTTACCAGAAGATGGGTGATGAGATATGTGAAACTTCAGCTTCCTAGTTAGACTGTGCCTGGACGGCCACCTACTGGGACAGGGATGAGGTCATCCTAAGTGTTGTGATGAATGTGATGAATGGCTGAATTCACCAGAGCATTCAGTCTGACTCCCCAGCCAGGCATTGTAATGGGGAGTGTATTTATAGTAGGTGGAAGATTTTGGTTTTAAAAAAAAATCCTACATGGGAACAGGAGATGAAGTGATTCAACTGTCATAAGGTTATTCTGTGTCTAAAGTATTTATCAGTATTTATCACTGAACACTGAAGAGTTTCGTGGATATATTTTCAACTCTGAATTAGAGCTATGGCTCATTTGAGCTAAAGTAGGAACTTTCCTGGTATATAAGAAAATAAAACAGCCCTGTTCCTATTCTGTACTGTTGACTTTTTTACACTTTGGAGAAATTTCCTCAGTTCCATGTTCTGAAGTCTGTCCATTGTAACTCTTTCTTTGCCTTTTCTCATCATCAGTTATTGGCTGTCATTGACAGGGCATGTGCCTAAAATCATAGAATATTTTCTAGAGGGAAGCTGTGAGGTCACATAGGGCATTGGCTATAGAGCTGGGGTTCATGGGCAAAGGCCAGTCAGTGGCAAAGCATCCTGTTACAAAATAAAAGGAAAAAAAAAGAGAAAAAGATAATATTGGTCTGATTTTGCTGAATTTCTTTCTTTAGTCTGAAATGATGAACTGCATGATTTACTTGGTATTAGAATAGTCTTTCATGAGATGAAGGTGATAATAAACAATGATTATTATCCCTGGTTGATAAAAGTAGAAGTGCTTAGCTCAAAAGTCTTTAATTTTTTTAAAGTCTCCAGTTTTAATTTTCAGATTTATGGTTCTGTAAAATTAAGAGTCTGGGAACTGCTTACCTAGTTTGATTAATTACCCAAACCATGAATCCCATCAACAGAAACCCCAAGTGGCAACCTAGCCTTTCCTGAAAACCTTTCCTGTGAGTTATTAGCCTCCATTTTGCTCTTGGGTTTCTCTGTTACAAATTTTCCTTTACATTGGATCTATGGCTACTACTTTAGTTACTGCCTTTTTTTTATTTTACCAAAATCCATATGTGCTATGTCTAATATAACATTTTTCTAAATGTCTTCTGAAGACCACTGATTTCATGATATATATTAAGAGGTATCCCAAGGAAAGGTGGGGGAAACCACAGTCATTATTTGGGGAAGCAGTAGTTTGAACAGTAGATTATTTAATTTCAGTCCTTCATAAATTCTTTATTGGGCTAAGTCATTCAGTAAATATTTATTGAGCATCTACTACATGTCAGGCGGTGTTCTATATTCTAATCTATACAGGAGATATTTAAGAGGAAGGCACAATAACCTGGGTCTCCCAAATTTAGACTGTGGAATCTTTTTTTCTTTCTTGTAGTTGGTGTTATTTGGAGCAGCACTGAAACTATTAGGTAAAAGTTGTATCTTCTTACCCTCATCTCTCTTTCTTTAAAATTTCTCAAATTAAACCTGTTGATTCCTTTAACCCTCAGTTATATGATTTCCAGACCCTTCTACTGTACTCTGGACATGTCTTTGTTTCTCTTTGATTCTATTGAAAATATGGTAATAACACAAAAATCAGGTTTGGTTTGATCTAGTACAGCATGGGGTCGTTATCTTCTTTTTCTGGCCCTACATTCTTATAAGTGCAGGACAAATTCATTTTTGTTTTGTTTTTGTCAGTTTTATCATGTGGTTATCAAATATGAGCTCGAATTCCATAATGAGCACATAATCTATATCAGGCATCATCTTGTTACAACCAGCCCATCAACCCTGTCTTGTTAAGATCTTTTTGGAAATTTGTTCATTGGACTTTCAAGAAAAGCTGCCCACTCAAGTCTATCTTAAGTAGGAATGGGTTATTGTAGGAATAACTCTAGAATAATGAGGACATGCATCTCAGTCACACAGGCAAGCTTTCTGTACTGAAGAAACAGCAGCACAAGAAAGTGTCAGGGAAACACGGGACAGCTGTACCATTGGGTCACATAGAATTGAGAATGTGGTTCAGGAACTGAAGGCCGTTGGAATGCAGTGATGCTCTAATGACTGTCATCTCATTGCCTCCAGGAGCAAAACTTTATTGATCTCTTTTCCTGTTCTTTGGCATTAGCTGGATTACAAATAGATTTTCTGATGCCTTTCTTTGTGGCCTTCAGATTCTGTATCTGCTCGCCCTGCCTAGGTTTCGCCATATTTCAAGCTCAAGAGTTGGCCCATTTGGTACACTGCAGTCTTGTGCAAGAGCTTCCTGTCAATCAAGTGGTCCTTCTACTATGGCAGTTCTCATCTACCATATGGCTCATAGCACAGCTTTGATTTTTGAGTATAACTTAATCATAAATAAAACCACAAGTAAACTAAACAGATTAGTATAGACTACTGAGTGGTTCTTAAAGTGTGGTCCCTGGGTTGGCAGAATCAGCATCAGCTGGGAATATGTTAGAGGCTCCACCCTAATCCTACTGAATCAGAAATTCTGGAGTTGGGATCCAGCAATCTGCATTTTATCAAGCCCTCCAGGTGATTCTGATGTAAGCTCAAGGAGAACAGATGGTATAAATTTGTCTCCATGGAGTCGAGATTTATAGTGTGATTACCAAAAAAAAGTTACTTTGGAAATGATTGATATGCAGAAGATCTTTCTGATAATATTTAACTAACAGGTTCAGCTGTTTTTTTAAAATTTTCTTTTTGACAGAAGGAGAATATTGTCAGCATATAAGATCATGCTTTTTTCTGGTAGTTGTGGCATACAACTGATCACCCCCAAAAGAAACCCCATTCCCACTGGCAGTCATTCCCTCCCTTTCAGACTCCTCATTAGCCACCTGCAACTACTAATCTACTTCTTGAGTTTATGAATTTGCCTGTTTTAGACATTTCATATAAATGGCATCATATAATATGTGATCTTTTGTAACTGGCTTCTTTCACTTCACGTAATGGTTTTAAGGTTCATCCATCTTATGGCAGGCATCGGTACCCCATTTCTTTTCATTATTCCAGATCGTTCCAAATAATAGTCTTTCAAATAGATATATAATATCTGAATATAGACTATATTCTTATATAAATAGAAATACATTATTTGTCCCTTCATCAGTTGGTGGACACTTGGGTTGTTTCCACATTTTGGTTAATGTAAATAATGCTACTATGATCAAACATGTACCATTTTTTGTATGGACATTATTTTCATTTATCATGGCATATAATTAGGACTGGAATTGCTGGATCATATTGGTAACTCTGAATTTAATTTCTTGAGGAACAGACAGACTGCTTTTCATTGTGGTTCTGCATCATTTTACATTTCCACTAGCAGTGTATGAGTGTTCCAATTTCTCCATATTTTTGTCCACATTTGTTATTATGTGCCTTTTTAATATAGCCATCTTTATTAAGTATGAGTGTTATCGCTGTGGTTTTGAACTGTACTTCCCTAATGATTAATGATGTTGATATTAAGTATTTTATATGCTTATTGGCTACGCCTTTGGAGAAAAGCTATTCAGATCTTTTGCCCATATTTTCATTGGGTTATTTGACTTTTCATTATTAAATTATAACAGGTTTTTTTAATATATCCTAGATGCAGGTCCTTATCAGATATATGATGTAATGGTAGTTTCTTTTCTGATAAAAGCTTGAAAGACTAGATACTATTTCTGTATGAAGAAAGAGATTAATATATATATATATATATATATATATATTTGCAGTGAAACACAAAATAGCAATGGTCACTGCTATGATATTGAATTGAGGGATTTTGCTTCAAATTTATTTGAGAGAAAACCAATGCATAATTTTAAAGGAAAGAGAATTTCCATAAGAAGTGGATAGCTAAATAATGAAGAGTTCCAGCCGAATTAGAAGGAAATATAAAGTATTAAGTGTGGGAGTTAGGATTTTGGTTGTTGTTAGCACAGAATAGTTTTAATAGGGCAAGATCCATAGTGCACTCAGTTTATGTGTGAGGAAGAGAGGTGGAAGAGTAGACAGTATAGATTCACCTTATTAAATAAAAGGTGATGAGTAGAAGAAAGGAGGCTGGTCATGAGATGGGCTCAGAACCAAGGCAAAAGAAAGTCTGTAGATTGGAAAGATTTAGGTGTGTTTGAGGCAATGGAAAAGGAAGTGTGTGGAGAGGAAGCAATTGATGACACATAAAAGAGGGTGAAGGCAAAAATCTTAATGAGTTAGGGCGGGGCAGAATAGAAAACACACAGGAGAACTGTTCAGTAATCACTGTCAGGCCAACTCTTGAAGCCCCTCATCCATTTTCAGATATGAGTCCCAAACAAACAGGATGTATCTTTATTGTTCACATCAGTTGCTGTTGATCTGAATGAGACTTCTCCCTGTCCTCACCTTCTCTCCTAATATATTCAACTGAAGTTTCTATCAAATCATCAGGGTTGATTTTTTTCCTGGAAGAAATATTCCTTATTATAGAATATTCTGTATTATTGAATTTTTTTATAGTGACATTCTGTTTAAGGCAAGCTTTTAGTTTAAAAAAAAAATCACCTGATATTCCTTACAATCCAGTAGTTCCATAGCCTAAATATACCTCTAGTTATGCCACAACTCCAGGTGGCATATAGATGTGTGAAATGATTACTAATTTGAATCTCTTAGCTGTGGCAAAATTAACAAACAATAGTCTAGGCATTTCTTTCTAAATTATAAACCTCCCTCAAATGATTTTCTCTTTGTTTTTATGGTTCCTATGTGAAGCTTTCCTGTCGATGTGGTATCAATATCTGGAAAACAATTGTATGGAAAGAAGACTTAACTCATTAAAAATCAGGAGACCCAACTTTAAATCCTGGCTCTGCAGGAATTACTTGTGTCCTTGGTCAGCTCACATTCTCTCTGGACACTTTGTTTCTTCATGGTAAAGTTAAACCATCCCATTGAAAGGAAATTAAAAGTCCTTTCCAGCTTTGTTAGTTTCAGTGAGTCTGTAAGTTTGGAGTTGCATTGTCTCTCTTTGTATACTAATCTACCTCCCCAAGTTTAATAGATACATAGATAGATAGATACATAGCATTCTGATTTAAAGATATAATGCACTGCATATTTTCTCATTGTTGATTTTTTTCAATTGATCGTAACTCCTTCAAATAGAAATCCTGTTAATGTTTACCTCCTGTCCTTGAACTTTTTTCATGTCACCGTTGATCTAGACCTGCTTGCAGGCTGGCCCCGGGTCAGGCCTTCCCAACAGCATTTATGTACTTGCTAGGACCTTGGCGTCCTTCTCCGCGTGAACTGTGATTGTGAATACTGACTGCACTCTTGTCCCACAGTCCAGCCCTGTTAGAGGGTCCCAACAATTTGGTATCGTCTCCTCTACTCCAAATTCTTCTGTCCAGGTCTGTGAACCACAGTGATTTTTTGTTTTTGTTTTTCTGATTTGGCTGGGAGAGTAGGAGTTGGGGACTATAGGAGTGCTTTCCATACGAAGTACTGTGCTAGGTGCTCTGTAAAATAAGCCCAATAAATTTTTATACCTGTCCTGGGCATCGGGTAATCACCGATTTACACATGAGGAAACTAAAGCTAATTCAGGTTAAATAATTTACCTATGTAGATGGAAGGAAATGGTCTGAGCCTCTGACAGGTAACATCCAAATTCTTTGCTCTTCGCTACACTGTTTTTGTGCATCTAGGGTGACTCTGGGGAGGAAGAATACTGGGCTTACCTGGAAGGAACAACTTTAATGGTCTTTTCACCTTCTTCCCCCTGGTTTCCCCCAGAGGTGGAGAAGAGGGAGACTTGAAGATTATGGGAAATTGGAAAGATTGATAAGCCTATCTCTGCAGAGCATGCTCACTTCATTTCAAAGTGTCTTTTAATGGAAATCATGTTTTCCCATTGTTAGTAATAAATGATCATAAAAGCAGTTGTCATTCCTTGAGATGCTTATCTAATGAGGCAAGAACACTATTGATCGGTATTTCAATTAGGTTATAGCATGAAAGGTTTTTAAAAATTTCTCTATGTAAAACTTCCATGCATTTTACATAGTTAGTAGCATTAGTTTCTGTACATCTAAATGTATTTTCGCTACCTGCAATAAGCCATGCTGAATTAGTTTGGAAATGTGTTATCAAAGATAACATGTATTCCATCCTCCCGGCAGCTATAAGATTGCATTAAAATGAAACATTGGTTATAAACCAGATGTGTGCCTTGTCATTGCATCATTTGAAATACTACATTATGAAGAAATTGATGCAGTGTTCACAAATCTGTCAGGTTGTCTTGCACATGGTTGATGAAAACAAAGGAAACAAACCATTACTTACTGCATAGAGGTTATTGGTTCAGCATGTAGTGAGTGCACACTTTTGGCCGAAACATAAATGGATGATCAGGACTCAAACTTGGGCTTCATATAGCTAATAGTCTAGTGGAGGAGACAGATCATTGGTTTTCAATACCATGGGAATCATTTTTATTGGGTTTATCCTATTTATCTAAAGGGTCTGAACCAGCCAAGTCAAAGCTATTTGTAAGCAGAATTCTTTTATCATGAAGCACTTAGGATAAAATTAAAAATCACCAATAAAACTATAGAATGAGAGATACTTGGAATAATAGCTGCTCCTCAGGAAAAGACCCAGGGGTTTTATGTGTCTGTAGAGTAATATAAACCAGACGTGTGATGAGCTCCCATACTTATTGTTAATACGTGACATTAACAGAAGTATGGGACAAGGGCAGATGGGCAAGGAGGAAGGTTTCATCTGTCTGCTGTAATAGTTAAATCACATGCAAAGGATGGTGCATACTTACTACCACATTACGGAAGAGGTGGACAAAAAGGAAGCCTATCTAGTAAAGGTAGATAAAAATAGAATTGCATCTCATAAAGATGTTTTAATTAAAAAGTGTTACTTAATTTTAAGACCAATTCGGAATCTGTGATGTTGGTGGTGGTGATGGTATCATTAATGATAGCTAATATTAAATTATCTCATTTCGTGTTCCCACAATCTGGTGAAGTAGGCATACTTATTACCACCATGTCACAGATAATAAAATGAATAGAGGAAGGTTAATTCGCCTCCCTGAGATCACACAGGAAGAGGGAGGATAAGCCCATGTCCTCACTGACAGTGCCATACGGCATCACATATTAACAGCTGCTGGTCCTTGACAGTACTATTGCAGGCCTGCGGGGCTTGGTGAGAGGAGAGAGATGATTTCATAGAGTACCAGTTTGCAGAACTCGCCAGTCGGTTAAGTTTGGCAGACGGATTCCCGAACCTTATGTGAAAGAATTTTCTAATGAGCAGAAATGCTCAAGAAATGGCAAGAGGAGCTGTTTTAGTTATTTGCCCAAATCAGGGGAGGCTCTTTTCTTTGGTCCGGTCCTAACTGCATTTCTTTTAGTACAGAGATGGAAATTTCCAGTTATCTAGCTACCAAGAGTTGTCTGAAGCTTTTGTGGTGGTTATTGTTGTTTTACTGTCCTTAAATTCTTGACTCAAAACAGTATTAAATAGAATTATGTTATTACCCATTGTGGTTCCAGTCTAGATTCTGTATTTTTTTTTCCCGGGTTGGAAATAGAGTTTTGTTCAGACTCAGAGTCTGCACAGCCCCGAGGCAGGACTGTGCAATCCTTTCAAAGAAGAAAGGTATCTGAACGCTTTGGTTACCTTCCCAGGGACAGCAGTCATAGGCTGTGGCAATTACCTAATTTGAGACAGGTTGATGACAGATTTTTTTCCCCGTTCTTTCATAGCAACATTACAAAAGCAAGCTGGCAAAAAGTGTAGGGAGAGAATTCTCATTGGTACTTTGCAAATATCATATGTTGCATTTATTGCAATCCATATACCCCATCCTCTGATAAAGAAGCACATAGATCTTAGTGCAGCTTACATAAGTTTTAAAAAGCCACAGTTTCCTAGAAATGATGATCACTAACATTTATGAAGCACTTCCTATAGAAGGCAGTATTCCTAGCACTTTACATTTTAATATGCTTAATTGTCACATTAAGCTGGAGAGTTAAGTATTACAAATATACCCTTTATAGACAAAATGCATAGAAGTAATACATGATGCCCAAGATCACACAAGTAGGGACTGAGATGTGATTTGGACCTTAGTTGTTTCAGTGCAGGGCCTGCAGTCGTAAACGAGTCTGTATACAGCCTCATTATCCAGTTTATTATTCACAAGAGAAGCAAACTCACTCATTGTATGGTGAGTGTATGGGCCAGATTCTGCAGACTGGCTTATTTGATACCTGCTACTCCCATTCTAGCATATCTTCCTGTATATAGAGGCTGGGAATTCAAAAAGCACCTTTAAGACTCCCTTGCATCTGGAGTTTCACTCCTTCTCTGGGCTTTGCCCAACAGATTCAGTTGTCTGACTTAGAGTGTATGGGAGTGAGATGTAAGAAACACAGCAAAGGCCTTCATTTCTTCTGTCTTCTAGCAAGAAGACTTCATTTCAGACTTCTAGCAAGTCTGGTCTTTGGCATCCTAGCTGCTGAGCAAGGGGGGCAGTGGCAGCCACAAGATTTTCTCTAGAACATTCTTATGTTGTGGTTGGGAATTTTTATAGCTACTTACTAGCCTGTAATAAAATTCTTTCTACTTAAGCTAGCTATATTGCATTCCTTGTGAACAAGAGCGCTAATTAATGCAGAGGACTTGAAGCCTGTAAATGGATTAGTCTAAGGATCTTTCAGACCCTTGGTGTGTCCCTCCAGTACTGAAAAGTTGACTAGAGGAAATGCATTTCTCCAGTAGTAGAAAGTTGGACTAGAAAGCCCATTGCAAGTTTAAAATCATCTGATTTTTAATATCAAGAACCAGAATGGGGCACACAGGAGATTCTTCATGTATTTCCTTAAGTTGTCTCTTTTCTAAGTTCGTCAATGAAACAGCATTGCATTTTCTGGGAGGTCATGTGTCTCTTATAAAAAATAATGGAGGTTGTCTTGAGGAATAGTCAATCTAAGATTAAGAAGGGCTCTCAGAAGCGTTGCTTGTTATGTTAATATCCTCAATTATAGAGGAGCTGAAATGGAGACTTTCCTCATTCTCCTCTTGCCTTTGTATTTTTTCTTCTGTCCCCTTCCCCCCCCATCCCCCGCATGTCTAGGTCTTAAAGGAGGGGTGAACAGGATCACATACGAGGCATCCCTGGTGGTGAACAGTCACTGAGATTGGCAAGATGACATTGAGACAGTGAGTTTGCAGGTGTAGCTGAGCAGAGAGAAGGGCAGGGAAACAGGAGAAGAGAAGGTTGGAAGGAGGAGCTTAGAGCTAAGGTGATATTCCTCTACTGTGTGGACAGACTGGTGGGTGTTAGCAGATTTTTTAAAAAGGCTCTTTTAAGAAGATAATTATGAAATTAGTAAATTGGATTATTGGAGGTGGGAAAGAGATAGAAGGGAGAAAATTATGAAGCTATTTCAGTAACCCAGCAATGAAGAATAAACACCTGAAATACACAGCTAGAAATGAAAAGTTCAGGAGTTAGTCAAAGGTACTGGTCCAAGTTAGGAGATTGTTGTGGAAGCTGAGTACAAAAAAAGAAAAAGGAAAAAAGGAAAAAAAAATTTTAAAAGATGAAAATGGTCATTAATGCCATGCTGCAAGGTATAAGTAAGAATAGAGGCATAAAGGGGTGCCTGGATAGCTCAGTTGGCTACGAGTCTGCCTTCAGCTCAGGTCATGATCCCAGGGTCCTGGGATCGAGCCCCACATCCGGCTCCTTGCTCAGCAGTGAGCTGCTTCTCCCTGTCCCTCTGCTGCTCCCTCTGCTTGTGCCCTCTCTTGCTATCTCTCTACCAAGTAAATAAATAAAATTAAAAAAAAAAGAATAAGGGCATAAAAACTACTGGATTTAGAGATTAGCTACTCTTGAAGCATAACTTCAAATGCAAGGTGAGGGGTAGAGGGCAAAAAGCAGGGGATGCAGGTTCACACAGGCCACCCATTCTTTCCATTGTTTGATAATGTAAGTTTGCCACTGAAGTAACCAGCACTGAATACGCAAACACTGCTGGAAATTCCATAACAACTCTCTTTTGCTCCATCTAGACATAATTACATTTTCCAGTCTGTGCTAAGAGGAGCCTTGTGATACTATTCTCATGCATCTGGGAAAGGAAGTCATTCTTTTGAAATTGGTGGATGTTTCTCTGAGATTATTGAACTAGCTTTTACTTTTTTTTAAATAAATCTTTTAAAAAAGATATTGTGAAGGCATTGGAATATTTAGCAGATAGTGGAAAAACCCCGGGGTTATAAGTAGAACTCAAAATAGCTTTTTCTTTTCCTGCGTGGAGAATTTTAGGAGCAAGAACAACAATTAAAAAAAACATTTTAAGCCTAGGGTGGCATCTCTTTTAGAATTTAATTTTGGTTAGCTTATTGGAGGGCACCTGCTATAGACAAGTCTTTTAAGTGTACTCAATTTTCCAAGTAATGAGGTTGCTCAGAAAGTGTTCATTATGATCAAAAACTTGACTAGTAGGCATCAGATCAGTACTAAGCTGTTGACCTCAGGGGCTCTAAATCCATTTATGGTAACATCTTATTTATCTTAGAATAATTTATTTTGCAACTTTAGCCATTTTAGAGTACATGCAGGACTAGAAATCAAGTTTAGAATTTTCCTGTATCCTAAAATAGATTGTGCAATGTCCATTGCCCATGTGCTATCCATGGGTAAACCCCTCAGGCAAGTATCACTTTTATTGTAGATCTGGTGTTAGAAAGCTTAGAGTGTGGCTTTCCAGACCATAACAAATTGGAAGCAACAACTTGCAAGGGGGAAGAGGAGTTATGGTAAACACAGTGAGTTCATGAAGTAAAAACTAGGAGTTTCACTTTAAGAGTGGATGAGAATAAATATAATCCTTATTTCTCCAGGGTCAGAAAAAACTACTCAAGGGCCCAGATGTAAATAAAATCCTTGACTAATCCTGGGCAAGTGCTGGAACAGTAATGTTGCCACCTTATGCTTATGCGAATGGGTCAGTCCTTCAAAGACACTCAGCCCTTGCTCTTGGCCTAATACTGCTATTATGTCACCCGTTACCATCAGGATTCATGGAACTTTAAACTCTTTAAGTTAAACTTAAGACGCCCAGCATCTAAGAAAGTCTACCATTTTACTTACCTTGAGGTTCATAATTTCCTATTGTTTCCTATTGGTAAACTGATGCACACTAAAATTTTTCAAGAGTTTATTTGAGCATACACGGATTGAAATGGGACATACCAAAGGTATGAGCACTCTACCAATAGGAGCTCTAGGTAAAGTTTTTATAGAGAAGGTGCAGGTGTTTTTATAGAGAACAAAGCAAAGAAATTATTTGATTAGCTATACCTTAAGCTGTTACTTTATTTGAGGAAGCCTAGTTGGCTGTTCATGATTGATTGTTCTTAAGTTTTACTTTCTTGGGTTCCAGTGCATTGACTTTGGCTTAAGTTTGTCTTACTAATAGAGGCTACCAAGTTAGTAGAGCCTACTAGCCTTTGTCTAAGTCTCTAGCAGACAGTTGGTTGGACTACAGTATCTCTTTTGTAATCTTTTGGTCTTTTGGAGCCCCTAAAAACACTCTTTGTAGGAGACTACCAACTTTGTAGCTATGACTCTACATTTTGTTTTAAGAAGGAAAAAAATCAATGTTGTTAAATTGAAGGTAACATTTAACTTAATGTTTGCCATGAATCTCTTATTGGGTTTACCATTAAAAACAATGTAGACATTTAAATATTATGAAGTCTGGGATTTGCTTAAAAATAATTGGAGTTGGGGCGCCTGAGAGGCTCAGTTGGTTAAGCATCCAATTCTTGATCTCAGTTCAGGTCTTGATCTTAGGGTCATGAGTTCAAGCCCTGCTTTGAGCCCAGTGTGGGACCTACTAAATAAACAAACACAAACAAATAATTAGAGTTGAATAAAGTGAATGGAGATGTAGTAAAACAGGATTGGCCATGAGTTGATAATTATTGAAGATGTATGATGAGTTGATAATTTTTGAATCAGGTTAAGTTCATTATATTATTCCCCTACTCTTGTATATATTTAATACTTTTAATAATTAAAGCTTTTTTAAAAAAATGCAGAGATTATATTTAATGAAGTATAATTTAACATTTTGCTCTACATCTGATTTTACCAGGGTTAATATCCCAATTGAAATTTATGGCCTGCTTTGCTAAAAGTTTATGTCGATGGTCTTATGCATATGCTAATATAAATGAAACCATTTTCATTAAAATGATGTCAGTATTCCATGACCCAGACATACACCCTTTGACTTGAGTCATGAGGGAACATTTTATTCCTTTCTTAAAATATTTTCTGAATAGTGAATAGTGATTTGTAATAAATAAAAACATGTGCTCTCTTTTAAACAAGCTTTCAAGTCTGTGTCACTTTTTTTCGTATACCACAACAAATATTCTTTATCATAGATTGATTTATGTGAAGTAGAACTACATCTGTACATTCTTTTGAGATCTGTGAGCTCAGAATTAAAAAAAAAAAGCAAAACAAACAAAGTACTTTTTAAAAATCCCTCGTTGTTTTCTTTCTTTCTTAGTGTTTTTCCAAACACTAGTTTCTTTTTTGATGTTAAGGAAATACATTACAAAAGAGAAAATTTTAAATATAGAAAATGTTAAAGAAGGAAAATGTCACCTGCAAATCTATAATCCGGAAATAGCAAACTTTGCACTATTCCTTAGCACTACTCTGGAGGAAGGGGGGCATCAGCAAGGATGGCCACGTTGTACCGCAAAGGACCCCCAGCCTCAACAAAGACTTCCTTCTCCAAGCATGCCATGTAAGAGCAGACTGCAGGACTTTGTAAAGAAACAGAGCAATGAGCACTATCCTGTGTGTGATACCCATCCGTGGCAGTAGGGCCCTCGCGTATTTTGTTGTCAAAAGGGATCACAGGACTTTTGAATAACCAGTGGATGCTTAGCCTCAGTAATGAATGACAGTGAATTTCTCTTATTGTGCAAAAGTTTTCTTGCATATAGGAAATTCTTGCTTCACGCATGTGTTTGTTAGAGGATGATCCCATTTACTCTGGTAGAGGACAAAAGAAGAAGAGAGGGATGGTGACAAGGATTCAGGAGTTCAGTTTTTTTTTTTTTTAATTTTTATTTATTTACTTATTTTTATTATGTTAGTCACCATACAGTATATCATTAGTTTTTGATGTGGGTGTTCCATGATTCATTCTTTGCATGTAATACCCAGTGCTCCATGCAATCTGTGTCCTCCTTAATACCCATCACCAGGCTACCCATCCTCCCACCCCCCTCCCTTCAGAAACCCTCAGTTTGTTTCCTGGAGTCCATGGTCTCTCATGGTTCCTCTCCCCCTTTGATTTCCCCCCTTTCATTTTTCCCTTTCTTCTCCTAATGTCCTCCATGCTATTCCTTATGTTCCACAAATAAGTGACTTCAACACTCCACTCTCAGCAATAGACAGATCATCTAAGCAGAAAATCAACAAAGAAACAAGAGCTTTGAATGACACACTGGACCAGATGGACCTCATAGATATATACAGAACATTCCACCCTAAAACAACAGAATACTCATTCTTCTTGAGTGCACATGGAACTTTCTCCAGAATAGACCGCATATTAGGTCACAAATCAGGTCTCAACCGATACCAAAAAGACTGAGATTATCCTCTGCATATTCTCAAACCACAACGCTTTGAAACTGGAACACAATCACAAGAAAAAATTTGGAAGAAATTCAAACACTTGGAAGCTAAAGACAGTCCTCCTTATCAAAACATTCAGTTTTGATAATGTTGAATTTGATGTGCCTTTAACACATCTAAGTGGGATGTGTGGTAGGCAGCTGAAGAAGGTAAAAGTTGACCTGGGTTAGTGAACAGAGGAGGGTTTTTTTCTCAGCCGAGTTACGGTATAAGTAAGGTCACAAAGGAAGAGATATGAGGAACTATTCGTAGAGCTTAAGGATCTATTGAAAGTTCACATTGACGAGTAAATAAAGTAGTCAGGTAGTACCAAAATATGTAAAACATGTTATGACATGATGATATGCAGTGATATCTTGTGATATACAGTGATGGTGTTCTTGATTTATCATCATTAAAAAATGGTAACAAAGGGCAACGTATATTCCTTAAGCAAGGAACAATAGAATGAGATTGTTGAAAAAATTTCTAATAACCTCGTCATTACCCTGAAGTAGTTTAAGTGTATTATAGAAGACATGGATAAATGGGGGAGTAATTTTCTGGAAAAGATACATATGGCTTGGTATTTCCTAACAAGATAGGGCTATCACCCAATAGGTGTACAATTCAAATTACATTAAACTTAAACAGAAACAGTATTCTTTCACCACAGCTTTAAAACAATTTACTCAGGTCCCTTTTGAATCATATTCCTCCCAATATAGGAGAGCTAGAGAATCTGCCACTGTTTCCTCCCCCTTCCTGTTTCGCCACCTAATTTAGACATTATTTTCCTTTCTGAGTCAAGGCTTCCATATGGTTTCTGTTTCTGTACTCTTATATAATGAGTTGATTACCCTAAATCTTTTCATTGCAACAGTCTGTACCTATAATTCGAGCTGATCTCACAAATGTATGATAAAGAGAAAAAAGTAGGAACAGCGTGGATGAACATTATCTTACCTATTCTCACTACTAGAGAAATAATTCAAAACAAAATTTCTAATGATAAGTTGATAACACCATCTCTCTGCATCATAAGCTACTTGGGATAGTTATTCACCACTTAGATTACTATAGCGTAATAGGGCCTGTATAGTCCCACAACACAGTTAAGAATGAGAATCTATCGAGGGGCGCCTGGACGGCTCAGTTGGTAGAGCATGCGACTCTCAATCTTGAGATTGTTGGGTGTAGAGTTGGGTGTAGAGATTACTTAAAAATAAAATCTTTTTTTTTTAAATGAGAATCTAGTCACCAACTCATAGCAGTGCTTTGAATTTTTCAAATTACTAATTTGTGTAATGAATAAAAGTACAAATTACTTGTAATCTATTTTATAATCTATTTTTATAATCTATTTTAATATATATTATTTATATAATCTATTTTTAAACAGCCTTTATAAAACAGCAGTAGATAGGAAAAACCATATTGTTTCTAATTCTTTGAAAATCTCTGAACACTTAAATGTTACCAAAATAAAACTTGGAATACTTCTTTATTCTACTTTCCCTCTTTTTGAAAGCATTCATGAGTAATGAAATCTATAATGTAGGGTGGGTTAAAAATAGCTGTATTTTATATAAGTGGTATATATATATATTCAATAGGGTATTGTTCAGCCTTAAGAAAGAATGGATCTTGACATTTGCAACAACATGGATAGAGCTAGAGAGTATAATGCTAAGCGAAATAAGAGAAAAGTCAGAGAAAGACAAATACTGAAAGATTTCACTTATCTGTGGAATTTACACAAAACAAGTGAACAAAAGAACAAAAGAGAGAGACAAACTAAGAAACAGACTCTGAAACTATATAGAACAAACTGATGGTTACGGGGTGGCGAATGGGTAAAACAGATGATGGGGATTAAAGAGTACATGTACCATGATTAGCACTGAGTAATGTATAAAATTACTGAATCACATATTGTATACATGAAACTAATACAACATTGTATGTTAACTAATGATTCAAATTTAAAATTTAATAGATTTTTAAAAGATTAGAAAAATAGCTATAGTTCAGATTATGATTGTAAAAACTACCTCAGCTTAGAAATATAGGAGCTTTGACAAAGTAATTACTATAGTCAATTTTATATACATAGTATATAGAACTATATAATTATCTTCCTATATTTGTTTTACTTTCAAATTATACTGTTTGACATAAGTGAATAATAAACTGTTATCATTAGAGTTTCATGTTCCTGTATATTGTATACTATCATAAATATAGTAAATTATTAGCCAAGGAAAAAGTATTACTTGCATATTCTTTAGGTAATTTTAGCTAGTTCAGTTAAAAGTATGTTTTAAGAAAGTAGTAGAACATACATGTTAGGAAAATAGTAGAAAACCTTTTTTTTAATGGAATCCCTACCTAACAAAGCAGACCATAATTATTCTAAAGATTTACTATCCATTAGATGATTAAATAACCAATGACAGGGCATTTTGAGACACAATATTTTATTCTAAGAGTCGAGTGGGGAAGGAACATATTTCCAGCAACTGACACACATCCACCCACAAATCATGACATGTTGCTATTTCTGAAAGATGAAATCTTTACAATTAGAAGACAATATAAAAGGATATGTTTATGTATCTGTTGGAATGGGGGAAGAAAAGGTAAAAGGAAACAATCACTTACAAAATCAAAATCACATGCTTGACATATGATCGAGAAACCCCACTTCTAGGTAATTACTCCAGAGAAATTAAAACTAGTGTTCCCACAAACACCTGTATGAGGATATGTATAACAGTTTCATTCACAATCACTAGAAATTGGAAGCAACCTGAGTATCTTCAGCTGATGCGTGGATAAGCCGATGCCATTTAGCTATACAGTGGAACACTACTGGACAATGAAAATGAAGGAACTGTTGATATTAGCAACACCATGGATGAATCTTAAGTGTGTTTTGTTATGTGAAAGAAGCCAGACTGAAGAGGCTACATACTGTGTGATTCCACTTGTTTGAGATTCTGGAAAAAGTATAGGGATGGAGAATAGACAGTGGTTGCCAGGGTTTTGGGGAAGGGACATGGTTGAATAAAATGGGTGCACAAGGAAATTCTTACGGAGATGGAACTGTTCTGCATACTACTTGAGTGGGGGGTAAATGACTCCATGCATTCATCAAAGTCCATGGAAATGTGTATCACAAATGTGAACATCAGTGTAGGCAAATACATTTTTTAAAAGATCAACCAGGATGTCAAGGAATCCCAGGATGGAAGGCAGACTGACAAAAAAATACTATTTTTTTGCAAGTGTATGACTTAACCTTACTGAAGGTAGTGAGGAAAAAAGTAGTTTACCTAAATAACTTCAAAATTCTGTTTTGATTGGATACTGTAAAGCCTGAAACAAGAAAAACTGTGCACAAACATTATATTTAGTTGGCAAATTTGTTTTTATAATTTTTAAAATAGATTTTGTTTATTTGAGAGGATGCATGAACAGTGGGGAGGGGCGTAAGGAGAGGGAAAAGCAGAATCCCCGCTGAACAGGGAACCTAATGTGAGACTAGATCCCAGGACCCTGAGATCATGACCTGAGCCGAAGGCAGATTTTAACTGACTGAGCCACCCAGGTGCCCTGCAAATTTGTTTTTCATTGGCGTGCCTAGTAGCAATTCTGAAATTACCTTATATGTATTATGTGTATATGTAAATTACAGATAATGAGAGCCAGGTTTATTGCTATCACAGAAATAAGTTACAAATGGGCAAGAGGGTGCATATGTCTCTTCAATAACCTGCTTTCATTTTTTTTTGTATATATATCCAGAAGGGAGATTACTAGATTGCAAGGTAGTTCTATTTTTAGCTGTCTGAGGAACCTCCATAGTGTTCTTCATTGTGACTGAACCAGTTTACATTTATACAAACATTGCAGAAGGGTTCCCATTTCTCCACATCCTTGCTAACACTTGTCTTTTGTGGTCTTGATGATCGCCATTCTCATAGGTATGAGATGATATTTCATTGTGGTTTTGATTTGATTTTTCCTGATGATTAGTGATGTTGAGCACCTTTTCAGGTACCTCTTGGTCATTTGGATATCTTTGGGAAAATGTCTGTTAGTTCCTCTGCCCATTTTTAAATTAGATTTTTTAAATTAAAATGGAATACAGATGTCTAAGGATAAACATAGCCTCTTTTCCCTGCTGATACATCACTCCTTCACTGATTGCTACTGTTCTCTAAAATTATTCCTTGTACATCCACATCTGGAATTTTTTGCCTTATTTTCTTTAAAATATCAGTTTAATTCTTCCCCTTAGATAGTTACAGTCAAATTAGAATACTGTAGCTTTTAACTTTTATCCCTATTGTCTTTATTTGTACTTGCCATAATGATTTTGGTGCCCCAAGGCCACCTGAAAATACTGGAATGTTTTGAAGTTTAAATTAAAGCAACTACCAGGTAAATATTAAGCCTCCTAAATAGTCCTGACTCAGTTTTCTCATGTCTGACACTGATACAGTAATTCCACAATTATCCTACTGCACTTTATTGTGTTCATGCAGAGATGAGTAAAGATTTGACAAATATAAAAGACTCTATCGCTGTACTTTGTATTATTTTTAGTGATACAGCTGTGACAGTAACAATCCTCACATTTCATCATGATTATTTCCTCTAGTTCCCAGCTGTTCACCTGGCTGAGAACAGTTGAAATAAAAATGAGTGTTATAGCTCATCTTGGGTTTCATCATCTGCTGCTATCTACTTCATCTGGTATATCATTTTTTAAACTCACGATTCAAAAAATGTGATAGCTACAGTGATAGATGTGAAATAGTTAATGAATGTTATTTAAAATAGCATTTCACTATCCCCAGAGAAACTTTTCTGAAGATAGTCAGACTATGATTAGAATCCCTCTTTTTCTTCTCCTAGAATTTCCTTTGATTCAGGTGGTAACCAAAAAGGTAAAGCAATCACCCAATGAAAAATGGAATAAAAATGAAATAAGTTATATAATTTCTTTTTAGGACTACAGATATATGTGGTATCTTCTGTAGCGTAGCCATGAAACACTGAGCAGTGAAACAGAGTGCATATAGTGCTCTGGGTGGGTAATTGCCAAAATTCTAGCTAATATCTGCAGCAGAAAGGAACAATAAAAATTAATGAATCATGGCCCTTTTTATAATTCTTTCAATTAAGTATAACTTTCCATATCCTAAGTAAGAAAAACCTGTTTCGATTCTGTGTTGCTGTAGAAGAGTTGAGTGTTGGCCTGATGTGAACTCTGAGGTAAATTGCAAATCCATTTCTTTTTTTTTCTTTTTTTATAATTTTTTTTTAAAGATTTTATTTATTTATTTCACAGAGGGAGAGAGATCACAAGGAGGCAGAGAGGCAGGCAGAGAGAGAGAGGGGGAAGCAGGCTCCCCGCTGAGCAGGGAGCCCGATGCGGGCCTCGATCCCAGGACCCTGAGATCATGACCTGAGCCGAAAGCAGAGGCTTTAACCCACTGAGCCACCCAGGCGCCCATCTTTTCTTTTTTTAAAGATTTAATTATTTATCTTAGAGAAGTGTGAAGGCATGAGTGGGAGGAGGGACAGGGGGAACGAGACAAAGAGAGAGAGAATCTCAAGCAGACTCCCTGCTGAGCACAGTGCCAGATGTGGGGCTAAGTCCCAGGACCCTGAGATTATGACCTGAGCTGAAATCAGGAGTCGGTCACTCAACCAGCTGAGCCACCCAGGTGCCCCACAAATACATTTCTATTAACCAACAGGCATTTATAACTAAAGAAGTCAGAATAGTTTTTTAAGTATATATTACATTTCAAATATAAACAGGACCTTGATTATTTAATTTTCTCTTATTTTCTCTAATGTGTAGGATATTAGGATTTTCAAATTATGATAAAATGTCCATGGTCAAACATGCTAGTGTTACAGCCTGGCATGGTGGCTCGGTGTTTCTGTCAGCATGCTGGAAAGTGCTAGTTTTCTCTGCTGTAATCCCCTCTGAGATCCCCTGTGAGAGTGCCTGCTTTTCATGTCACTCCATCTCAGATAAGATACCATTTCTACATGAACTTTATTTTATTTCAAGAGTATTTAGGAAATCAACTGGTCTTATGTATAGGAATCCTAGAATGCTGGTGGTTATTTTTTTTTTTTAACAAGAACAAATTCAGACTTTTTCTTTTCTTTTTAATTATTTTTCTTTTCTCAGACCTTGAGATTTAGAGAATAAATTATCAGTCAGCCATTTGCGAAGTACCTAATAATATGCTAGACACTGTCCAAATATTTTTGTGTTACTTTATAAATCTTTACAAAAGGCCTGTGAGGCTCTCATTACTTCCATTTTACTTTTGAGGAAAATTAGGATCAGACTTGTGAAGGCCTTGGCTCAAGATCACACGTGAGGGCACAGAGTCAGGGATGACATGCAGATTTGTCTTGATACCGGAACCCCCAATTTTTCCACTGTGTTATCATGTGCTTTTTCACGTCACTTATCGCCTCTTCGGCCCAAGAAACATGAGCAACCAGCAGCAACAATGGTCTTTCTATAGAATAGAATCTCTCAGAATCTCTAGTATGTTGCAAGATTTCCAGGCCTAATAAAAATTGTAGCATACTTTGTTAACACAGAAACCAGGAAGAATGTAGAACACGGTTTCCCAGTGTATTAGACCCACCTCCCAACTTTAGTAACTATAGACACGGGGCTTTATTTCCTTTATACATGGTTTCCTAGCTACATCTCATTGTAGTATTAGAGATACTTTATGTTCTTCACGAATCTCCTCTGCAAAGCAAAGAGCAAATACCTACCTCTCAGTATGTTTGTGAAAATTACTTGAAAACCTATGTAAAAGACTTAGAACAGTACCTGCACATAGAAAGCACTCAATAGGTAGTATCTGTTATTATTCTGTCAGAAGTTCTTAATTAATGTTACATGGGTTTATTACTCACTGTATTACCCTGTGCCGGAATTCCTATACCCTAGTTATCTAAAATGCTATATATCACAGAGAGTACTGCTGCTCGTCATCCTTTTTCTTCATAATTTTATTTCTTCCTCCTTTGCCTAATGCTTAATGAATTGGAGATTATTTTATTTAGCAAGCATTATTATAAGTATTGACTGTATGCCAGAAACTATCCTAAGCATTTTATAAATGGTAAATTTGTAGGTGATACTCATAAAACTCTATGGGGAAGAATCTCGGTCAACATTTGCTCCGGGGATCAGTCATAATAAGCATTACGGCAGAGATGGTCTATTACAGGAATTAGGTCTTACACAACTGTGGGAGGAGCTGGAGACATGAAGTTCTAGAAGAAGAAATGTAAGATCAGGCAAGTCACGTGCCAATCAATCTGAGAAGCCAGGAATGTGGAGCAAATGAGTGACAACACGAAGGGGAACTGACGGAGAAGTCTGTGTGAAGTTGGGACCTCTTTGTAGCTTCCATCTCTGTGCGTCTTTAGTCAGGTGCCCACTGACAGACCTGAGCCTGCCATTGGTCAGAAGCATTCCACGTAAGGAAGAATTGCAGGGCCAGGGGTGAGCAAAAGTCAGGACAGGCTGGAACCCACACCTCTCTATGCTATCCATCCTCACATCTAGCCACAGTGATTTCCCGAGATTGCCATTGCTTCCTCTGCACTCTGCATCTCTGGCAAATTTTCTCATTCGACCTGAATGATCAGAACCATACAAGGATGTAATGTAATTCCTACCTTAATCAGGTTGACGGAGCACAATCCAGCATATAGGCCGGTGCTATTATTATTCTTGTTTTACAGATAAGGAAATGGGGGCACAAAGAAATCAAGTTGCACACGTCACACAACTAGTGAGTGGCAGAATCAGGTTTGGTTCCAGGCAGTCTGATTCTGATTCCCAATTGCAAGCTCTTGACTCCTGTGCTTTGCTCCCTATGTGATAAAATAGGATTCTATAGAAAATCTCAGTGTTGTTTTTTTTTCTATGTTTCAAGTTGCCTTGTTTCTGGCTAATCAAGAAAATTCATCACCACGCAGTTATATAAAGGAATGGTGTGTGTTCATTCTGTTCTATTTTTGTCAATACCCCTAACACTTTAGTTTTTCTCACAAATAATCTGTATTCTGTCCTTTCAAGACTCACTTTTTTCTGAATCAGTTCTTGATTATTAACCTTCTAGCTATTTTGATTTTTAACTCTGTATCTTTTAGCAGTTGCATATTTGAACTGTTTTAATGATCTTTTGGATTTATGTTCTTGTATATACCCTTACATCATTAATATGTTCATGTTCCAACATCCTTAAATCAGGAACATAACCTATTTCCCTTTATATTATCACCAAAGTGTGAATAGTAGGTGCTCAGAAGTACTTTTTACTAAATGCCACATATCCCTGTTGTAAATAAAGGAAATTTCATCTGAATGACTGGAAATCCTGTTCATATTGAATAAAACTACTTTTTACATAGGTCTGACAAAGTTATCAAGGTAACCGCTGCTGGGTTTTATGGCTATCCTCCTAAAAATACCCTCAAAAGAGAATAAAATAGAATGAACATTTTTCGACTGAAAGAATCCCAGTGTTTCTCCAATATTTACAAAAAGATTCCTTTCAAATCAGTTTTCTCTTGTTCTGAGAGTATTACAACATTCATAATAACATTTTTGAAACTTTTATTTTCAAAATTAACACAAATTGGTCTTGTATTATGATTTTACAGCTAGACTTGACAGATGAATTTAGTGATTGAAATACTGACTCTCCCATTTTGGATTATAAAAGGGAATAAGATGTAAATTTGTTGTGTTAGAAAATGAAACATCTATAATAAAATATCTCCATGACAAAGTTCCACTCAGAATCACTCTTAGAGACAGAATATCTCATTTTAGTATGTAAATAAAGCATGCTTAAGCTTATCATGATCCTGTTGAATGGATTTATGACAGATGGATGCAAGTAGGTATATGTTTTAGAGGATTAAATGATCCTTTTTACTTCTTAATTTAATTGCTTAGTAGCTACTACTCAAACATTTCATTGTGTTAGCATGTATTATGGTGAAAGTAAATTTAAGGAAGTGAAAAGCTAAAAAGAGATGGAAAGGCAAACATAAAAATATATTTTTACCTAAATCTATCTAGCAAATTAGAAATTTGATGATTCTGTCTTCGCAATGAAAATTGGAAAAAACCATTCACTATCATAAAAATGAAAGCTAATGAGAAATAACCCTGCTGCCTTTTCTGTGTACTCAGAACTATGTCTTAAACAAATGACTTAAAGATGAATTACTTGAGGGGGAAGGCAGTTTTTCTCTTTCTGTCCAAACTGGATATTAATTGTATTCCTTGGAGTGAGGTAAGCTTGTCTTATAAGAGAGAGTAATGATAATAAAACAATAACATGAAAAAACATTTACCGAATGATTTTTTGTGCAGGCAGTGTGCTTACCACTCATGATTACACGATAAGGTAGTTACTATTATTAACTCCATCTTTCAAGTAAGGTGATTTAGGTTTCAAGAGGATAGTAGTGCTTGGCCAATGAATGGCAAAGCAGGGATTTGAGCTTCAGTGGCTGATTTCCGAGTTCAAAATTTAAACCATAGGTTTTCCTGGTAGTGTGATAACCATGATGTAGCAGATTGCAAAAATAGCCAAATGTTTCACTTCTTCCTGTATCCATGCCCTCTGCTTGAGGTGACTTTTCAGCTTCTCACATCAAGAAGTAAATTCTGTTTCCTCTTCCCTTGAATTTGAGAACTTTGTGACTTGCTTCAGTCAGTAGAACCCAAAGAAGTGACTTTGTTGAAGGTCAGCAGAAAAGCTAGGAGAGCCTTCACATGCTTCCAATCTTGGAACTCTATCCGGACACCGTGCTAGCCTTCTGAAGGGTGAGAGACTATGGTCTAGACTTATATCAGCCCAGCTGTCTCAGCCACAAGCACAGAGATGTGAGAGAGTACAAAAGAGATCAGCAAAACCAACTTGTACCTGACAGCTGATGAGGAGGGAAGACGATGAGGAGGAATGTGACTCACATTAACATCAGTTCTTTGTTGGTGAGACAAAAAGAGACCAGCCAGAATCATTTATCCAAAGAATCATGAGTTAAATAAGTGGTTGTTTTTAGCCACTATATTTCAGGATGGTTTGTTTTACAGCAATAGCTAATTGATACACCAAAAGTGTTCTTTAATAGAACAAAAACCCAATTAATAAACACCTTATTAAAGAACTCTATATGTTCATATACAGTGAACTCCAAAAGACATGCAACATATTCTAAAGTCTGTCTCCTATTCCTCCTAAGGAAGTAGTAAGCATTTACAGTTTGTATAGCTAGAACATACTTGGGATCTTCTTCCCTGTATCTTACACCGATCTAATCTTGTCTTAGATTCTGCTTGCCATACTGCTTGCTTTTGTACTTGTCTGAGTACTTAGTATAAGTACTTAGTACAGGAATAGCTACTGCTTCTGACTTCCTAATGTAACTGCTGAGTTTATTCATAAACTGTAAATTAGAAGTCTACTTAATAGAATTTGACTTTTCAGTCAAAAATATAAGCTGTGATATTCATTTCTGGCTTGCTTATTATATATATATATATCAAACTGCGTTTTAAAAAGTATCGGATTCTGTCTGAACAAAACCTGTGCATGGATGTTTATAGAAGTTTTATTCATAATTGCCAAAACTTGGAAACAACCAAGATGCCCTTCAGTAGGTGAATGGATAAATGAACAGTGGTACATCCAGACCATAGAATAATTGTTCAGCACTAAAAAGAAATAAGCTGTCAAGCCATGAAAAGTCATGGAGGAAACTTAAATGCGTATCACTAAGTGAAAGAAGCTAATCTGAAAAGGCCACATCCTGTATTATCCTAACTGTGGAACTCTGGAAAAAATAAAAACTATGAAGACAGTAAAAATTCAATCGTTGCTAGAGGTTACGTGTGGATAGGCCAAGCACGGAGGACTTAGAGGGCACTGAAGCTATTCTGTATGATACTATTAATGGTGAATAGATGTTGCATTTGTCTAAACACATAGAATGTATAAGGTCAAGAGAAAACCCTCATGTCAGCTATGGACTTTGGGTAATAATGAGGTGTCAGTGTAGATTGATCAACTGTAACAAACGTACCACTCTAGTGGGGGATATTGATAGGGGGGAGTCTGTGCATTTATAAGGTGAGAGGGCATATGGACACTCTGTATTTTCTGCTCAGTTTTGCTGTGGATCTGAAACTGCTTCAAAACATAGCGGGTTAAAAAAAGTTACCTGAAGACAGTGGTTTATATAATGAATTATATTCTTCCCTTTCTCTCTATGTGGAACATTTCAGGATTTTCCAAGTATATTGATATGATACATGTACACATCTGTGACATGACAAGGTTGTGACTCTCTGAAACTGATGTCATCTTGGGCGGTAATGCTGGGATTTGTCTAAAAGGCAAGCGATTTCTTCTTTAAATCTGAATAATTTACGCTAGAGAGGCTTGAAAACTGAGCACGCATTACTAATCAGTTTTCAGTACCCAACTCATTAGAACTACTATTTGACTACTGCCCACTGAAAATCAATATAACCTGAAAGATATCCATTTTCATGAGCAGAGAAACTACTGTAAGAAACAAGAAAGATTGATCAAAAAATTTCTTAATTTGAAGGGACATTGGAGGTCATCTATCTGCTAATTGAACACCTTCATTTTATAGACGTTGGCACTAAAACTCCCAAAAGTTAGATCACTCCCCAAGATCAAATAGGTAGTGATTTAGCCACTACCACTGTTTATTACATTACACTATCTTTCAGTAGTGTAAAGTTTCCAGAACACATTGTGGTGAAGAAAGGAGACTATGGCGGAGCAACTGTGCCTGTACAATTTGGAGAATGGATTGGCTCAGAAATGGCTAGTGTTAACCCTGAACGTTTTCAGTTTTGAGATCTCACCAATTAACTTTACTCACAGGCAAAGGGTTTTTTTGGCCTTTTGACAAATTCTTGCTCACCCTCAACTCCACTCAAGCACCACTGTTTGGGAAGCTTCACTGATGTCCCACGTGCTATTGACTGTCCCCACAGTTAGAGCCATGCTTCTCAATCCAGGAGTGGTTCTCCCTCTCAGGGGACGTACGGCAGATGTCTGGAGACACTTTTATTGACAGGACTTGAAGCTGCTACTAGTATCTAGTGGGTAGAGACCAGTGATGCTACATGCAATGGACAGGACAGCCCCTCCACCACAAAGAACTACCTGGCTGAAATGTCAAGTCTTGCTCTTGAGAAACCCAGTTGCAACACTGTCTTCAGTGCTTGCCAAAACCAGAGATGGTTCTTTTCTATGGGAGAGACTTACTTTTAGTCCTTTTAAAATAAGCAATAAGATGGACATTTCAGGATATTAAGAGATTTACATTAATACATTGGTTTTCTTTTTACTACACTTTCAATTTTTTAAATCCCAAACTATATTCAACCATATTCAGATATGACTCACATTAGTATTAGTTCTTTGTTGCTGAGATTTATTTTCTTCCTCTTCCTTCTCTTTTTCCTCCTGTTTATCTTCCTCCTCCTCCTGTTCCTTTTCCTCCTCTTCTGGGTCCCCTATTCTGGAAGGTTTTGGACACACAGGGTTTTACTCACGGCTTCAAGGAAAGAGAGTAGAGGATAGTTCCATTCATTTGTCTTCTCTCTTTATGTAGAATATAGGGCTCTGATCAGAGCAAACTACTATCTCACTGGTGGCAAGTTCAGCAGGCAGGTCCTTCTCTCTTCTTCAATGACAACTTAATCCAGCAAATTAATTTTACTTATTTTTCAATTTTTGCTGCTCTCTGGGCAGGGTGCACACAGGTATCAGTATGACTTGTTTGAGGAAAACAGGCAGCAGTTGCAATAGGATATTCCCATTAGCTTTGTAGAAAAAAGGCCATTTATTCTGTGGTTAGATGTTTTTGGAGGAAGACAGGCAGAGCAGGAGGGTGAAGTTGGCCCACCAAGAGGGATTTAACCAAGGAATCATACAGGGAAAGATTGTCACTGGAGTGGTATTTACTATGTAATATTTTATTTCCTCCTCTAGACTGTGAACCTCTTGAGCTTTCCTTTCCAGTGCCTGGTATGCTTCAAACACAGACTAATGCTTATACTATGACTAGATATGGTGGGGGAGTGATCATATGTCACTTTTCCCCATGATTATTAGCTTTTCCAGAATCAGTTCTGGGAGTCAGTTTTGCAAAAGCAGAGAAATTAATAGCATCATTGGGCTTTTGTTAAAAAAAAATTCTGTTTTGGGGGGTGTATAGCTACGTTTTTTTGTCTGTAACTATTTAATTCTTGGGAAATGATTATACAGTTTGGCCTGGGGAGGAATAATTGAAATTGAGAAAAAAAAAATTAAGATTGAGAAAACAATTTCTTTCCAAGGAAATTAAATTATTTCATCTTCTATAAGAACTACTTGACTTTTAAATGTACTTGGTACACAAAGCCAATGGAATTATGAAAGTAATGAACCAGAATTTGCAACACTTAGAGTAACTTTAAGTAGAGCTCAGAGGAATTACATTCATAAAAATTAATTCAGAATTTCTAGAAAATATGTAAAAATATTTGTGATTCACTCACTAGCTTTATATACCAGGATGATATAATTATACTGTATGAAAGGCTTAGTTACAATTGTGCTTAATGATAGAAAAAGAATTAGATAGGCTTTCTTAGAATATGTAAAATAGCTATGTATGGTCTTTAAAATGAGTTTAGTGAATTAGATTTTTTTAATATACTTCTTAATCCTACTCCTTTCTTAAAAAGTCATCTTAGAAATGTTTTGCCTCAGAGAGTATATGGGAAGGTCTCATCTCACTCAATAGCAAAGTGAAGAATTTCTTCTTTGATTTATTGGAATTGATTTTTTTAATGCCTACAGGAGATACAGACACATGCACGCACGCATGTGATCTTTTTAAAAAACTACTCATAAAATGTCAACCCAAAAGCTGATGATGAATATATAATTTCCTATTATTTATGTAACAATCTAAGGTCTAGATGACTGAAAAAGTTTAGAGTTTGCACTTAATGCTTGGTCTTCTTTCTTTCTTTCTTTCTTTCTTTCTTTCTTTCTTTCTTTCTTTCTTTCTTTCAGATTTTATTTTTTGTTAGAGAGAGAGAAAAAGAGCACAAGCAGGGGGAGAGGCAGAGGCAGAGGGAGAAGCAGGCTCCCTACTGAGCAAGGAGCCCTTGTGGGATTCAATCCCGGCACCCTGGGATCATCACCTGAGTCAAAGGCAGACGCTTAACCAACTAAGCCACCCAGGCATCCCCTATTTATTTCTAGAAGGAAAAAATTAATACAAAATAATTTTTGACTGAATTATGGTTTTGTTACTCTGTAAACATCTTTCTAGCTTTGATACTCAATTTGTCAATGAAGAGAACTTGTCAGAAAAGAGAACTAAATTGATTTAGTTTGAAAGTTAAAGATCCTTTTACTTTCTTGCTTTCCTAATTAAATCCAATGAATACTAAGTCTCTTGCATGTGAAGTAGTGGTAGATATTGGCTATTAGTGACATCGTAGAAGAAAGAAAGATGTGACTCATCATTCAATAAATCAATTCATTAGCACAAAATCAATCCAGAATCTTCTTTCAAAAAGAGCCCTGAGGCTTCCAAAAGGGCCTTGGCCTCCTTGAACACTGAATTTATTTCAGTTTCAAGGTAATTCCTGCAAATGGGTGCTGAGCCAAATGAGGATGCCACTGTTTATAGGCATAGCCAAAAGACGGTCAGAGCCTCTGACTTCACAGCCTAAACTGTTGGTAAACTAATGTAGGGTGAGGCCTGAAAAATAGTAAATCATTTTATGGACGACTGGTATAAGCCAAAGAAGAGTGGTGGAATGTGTGTAACAACCAACTCTACAATGAATGTCTCGGAGATCACAGCAATACTTTCTGACAACTCTATTTTGTACTAAACTCTAAGTTTCTCAGGGTGTATCAATTTCTGTTGCATCTGTGACCTCCAGAAATGATTGTCTGATTATATGTGTCTTCTAAAAATGATTTCATTTGTTCAGAAATCCTTATTCTACTTCTTCACTCATTTATTCATTTAATAAATGGTTACTGAGCCTCGACCAGGTATTAGATCCTAACTTAGGTGCTAAGATTATAGCAGCAGAGAAGACCTACACTGTTTCTGCCCTTATACAATTAAATACAAAAATGAGTGTCTGTATTTCAGAGGAAGGAAAGGTATTTTATGAGATGGGAATGACTTATAGGGAAATATGAACTAAGTACAGAAGAGAGATTTCTCTGTGAAAATGGTACTTAAGCTGAAACCTCCAAACTTCCTGGATTGGGGAGGGGCTGATGTCATCAAGGATGATACAGAGGGAGGGAAGAGAGCGCAGGCGCGTGAGGTCAGGCGGGATCATGCGTCACACTTCAGGCCGGGTTAAACATGGAGACTTTCACCTGGGGAATGCCCGTCATGTAGTATACTGTGAAGGCTCAGAAGTGTGAAAGACATATCTGGCTCATTCAGGAAACTCTTGGTATCATAATGGAGATATATAAATGATGCTTTTTCCCCATACAGAATTTCTGCAAGAGAGGGTTCCCTACCCTCCGTTTTATCCCCTGTCCCTAATGCAGTAGATTTGTACTCAGTAGTAAATATATATTGGTTGCATAATTTTTTAAAGAAATATTCATAATCCAGTAGTAAGGCTTTACTTATGCAGGGTCCTTGATTTCCATACAACTCTTTGCATCTTAGACCTCTGGCCTTTTAGCGTGCAGAGAGTTTAAGGCTTCAGGCCACTCTGCCTTTGATCCTTTATGATTAAAATATATCCTCTTAGATATAGTGACACCCAAGGGGCCTGTTCCATGTTCAGGACAGCAAAAATGCTGGACTATAGAAGACATTGAGCATACACCATATTAACAATAGCATCATAGGAAGTTTGAAGTTAAACTGCTTAGGACCTAGTCATGACTGCTACTCACTAGCTCTGTGATGTTTTAATTTTCTTACCCTCAGTTTTGCAGCAATAAAATGGAGAGAAACATAGAACCTGCTTCACAGGATTATTGTGAGGATTGAATGTGAAAATGCCTGTAAAGTTTTTTTTTTTAATGATTTTATTTATTTATTTTGGAGGGGGGGAGAGAGAGCGCGTCAGCAGGTGGGGAGGGTAGAAGGGGAGGGAGAGGAAGAGGGGAAGAATCCCAAGCAGGCTCCATGCTAAGCATGAGCCCGATGTGGGGCTCTATCCCAGGACCCTGAAATCATGACCTGACTGAAGCCAAGAACCAGACATTCAATCAGCTGAGCCACCCAGGGCCCCCCCCCCATAAAGTTCTTATATTTCCAGTACATATTGACATTAAACACTTAAAAAGGTTTTTTTAATTATTGTTGTTATTAAGTAATTCTCACAATTCTTCTGAGATACTAGTAGTTTTAGCATTCGAACATAGGTTTTTTACTGACAACTTTCACTTTTGACTGTGTCAGGCTATCCCAGGTTTTTTGTGTCTCTCAGGAAATTTCCTCAGCTATTTCCAGTAGCATAGAAGTCAGTCTTCAGGGACGCCTGGGTGGCTCAGTTGGTTAAGCGACTGCCTTTGGCTCAGGTCATGATCCTTGAGTCCCAGGATCAAGTCCCGCATCCGGCTCCCTGCTCAGCGGGGAGTCTGCTTCTCCCTCTTACCCTCCCCCCCTCATGTTCTCACTCTGTCTCATTCTCTCTCTCTAAAAATAAATTTTAAAAATCTTAAAAAAAAAAAAAAGTCTTGGGCGCCTGGGTGTCTCAGTGGGTTAAAGCCTCTGCTTTCGGCTCAGGTCATGATCTCAGGGTCCTGGGATCCAGGCCCGGATCGGGCTCTCTGCTCAGCAGGGAGCCTGCTTCCTCCTCTCCCTGTCTCTCTCCCTGCCTCTCTGCCTACTTGTAATTTCTCTCTCTGTGTCAAATAAATAAATAAAATCTTAAAAAAAAAAAAAAGTCAGTCCTCAGTATCCCAATAGGCAACCTATCCTTCAAGTTCTGGGATGGGGAAAATTGGCCCTGAGACCGAAAGCGAGCTGCATCTCCTGTCAGACCGAGCTGTAAATATGAATGCTTTTTAAGGTCCAACCTTGGAAACAATCACCGGACATCTTTAAAATTGTCACCATACATAACAGTATGCAGCTTTTAACATCAAGAACCAAACAGACCTTTGGGCTGTGAGCAATTCCTACATAAATTTTTTTTTCACTTTCCATAACCTAATATATCTTGGCATGGAAAATTCCTGAATAAATATAATCATTTTTCAAGGTGAAGTGCATAGGGAGTCAGGAGCTTTTAGATCCCAAACTGTGACCTGAAATAGAATTATATTAATGATCAAATCAGGCAATGTACACTTCTATTTTTTTGGTTATCTGAGGAGATTGAACTCCTCAGTTCAATAATTCTTAAATGTATTTGGGGTAATTTCTCCTTTGGTGTTTTCTATATTTTCCAAAAGGTTTATTATATATATATATATATATATATATATATATATATATATTGTAATCAGATGAAACATTTAACTTTTAAAAGGATGTATATTTCATTACAAATTATGATGTTTACTTTCCTTCTATAACCCTATTTGCCCTTATTGTCCTATAAAGGGAACACTCATGCTCAACATGTTATAGAAATTTAGTGATAGATGTTAACTTGCTATTCTAAAAGCCATTCTTAATAAATACCCTATGAGTTTCCATTGCTTGCCAGGGCATCCATTTGATTATTTGTAACTGACTTAGAACATTTTTTGACAAATAACTCAAGAAAAATTTGTTTTAGACAAGGCTCAGCTTTACCTTCATTTAAAACTTAAAAATGGATGCCTTGCTTTTCTAGAGTTGTTCCTGATCTGCTGCATTTATCATACACACAGCCGTTTTTAGTATATTCATTCTATGATAATGTTTGATTCTGGTTTTGATTTTTTTATTAACATACGATGTATTATTTGCTTCAGGGGTACAGGTCTATAACTTATCAGTCTTACACAATTCACAGCACTCACCATAGCACATACCCTCCCCAGTGTCCATAACCCAGCCACCCTAACCCTCTCTCCCCACCTTTGACTTTGATCTAGCACTGCTTTTGAATATGTGGTCATTTGATATTGGGCCAAAACATGTATTCAGTGCATATGCAGATACCTGATCCTAGGAATTCTATTGTACTCCTTATGTACTCCTCTCAGAATTAACTAACCCTTCCATTACTTCCTGTGATTTATTAATGTAGGCACTAATATTTTTAGAAAGACATCAATCTATCAAGATTAAGACTCTACAATCTTTAGAATTTTATGGTATCCTAGATATAATTAGTGAAATTGAATAAGAGCTAATCACATTTTCAGTAACACTGAAAAGAGCTTTAAACAGGTTGGTTAAGGGTCAGTAATTAGATTTTAACTCCATGCTATCTGGAAAATACTCTTAATTGGATGTTTTCTAGTTTTTAAAGCAGACCCAGTTCTCAGTGTAATGGTGGTTAGCATATTGTAAATAACAAAATAGGTTTATAATACAGCTAATGCTTTATCTACTTTTAATTGAATATCTTATAATAATTTTGTCATTTGTACTGCAATGTCCTTTCTTTTCTCCTTAACCAATAATATTTTTTAGTCCTAATAAGGAGATAAGGAACTATGTTAAATTTCTGAACTTTACAAACTAATTTTTAATATTTGGTATTTTGCTTTCTGGCATTAATTTTTTTTTTTTGGTGTTTGGTTTGTAAATGTGCTATCAGTGATTTTTCACTGATGAAAGGACAAATGTTTCCTATGTGACAAGTGCTAAGAGATCATGCATGACTCCCCCGTGACACAGTTGGAGTGTTTTCTGTCATATGTAATACAAAGAGAAAAGAGACCATGTTAACTGGAGGACTCAGGAAAAAGGACACCAATGTATATTGATTTTCTATCATGTGCCAGGCACTATGACAGGATAGGTACATGTATGATCTCATTTAACATACTCAAGGTCATCAGCAAATAGAAAAAAATTAGAATTCAGAATCATATCTGTGTCACCCAAACTTGATATTTTCCTCACTCATACCACTTAAATTCTAAAATAGGGCATTTTTTAGATATATCAGGAAAGTTTGGTAAGTGTTAGTCACATAGGGGTATGGTATTGGAGGAGGTCATCAAGGGAACATGACCACCAATTGACCCGCGAGCTGGACCTGGGAAGCTCCTCAACCTCTCCCCTGTCCTTGGAATGTGAATTCCACCTACCTTCTCCATGCTAGAAGCTACCCCCAGGGTAGAGCTTTGAGATAGAAATGTGTTGCTGAGACCATCTGGACAGTATATGTGACTGAACCGAGTTCAGGCCTCTTATAAACTTTAGAGATTCTGGTGGGAAGGCACAGAGATCTACTAATCTTGCAGCTGCCCAAGACAAGTCTCATGTGTAAGTTGCTTTGCTTATTCAGCCTACCACCTACCAATCTGGAGTGGTATGCCTCTTTCTTCGGGCTCTCCCTGAGCTCTGTATGTGGAGACTATTTCACATTTCCCTTGGGAAGCTCCTGAGGTGGCAGACCAACAGTTGGGTGGGAATGGGATGTTAATGATGGGAAGCATAAAGGACATTCTGGTCAGAACCACCTGGGTATAGGGTGGGTATCAGGAAGGGTGTTAGAGCAACATGAAGTAGTTGAGACTCCTACCAGATCGAACAGCTTCTAGCAAAGTGATGAAAATACAGACTGGAGAGGAAGGTTAGCAACATATTGTAACGGACTTTTAAATGCCAAGCTGAGGAGTATGGACTTAATTAGGAAAGCAGCAGGGAGCCACTGAAGGTTTTGTGTAGAGGAGCAATATGATTACAGCTGACAGCAGTCTTAATAAGGCTTAATAAATAGTACAGTTTATAACCTTCGGCCAACTGCTGAGCAGAAGCCGAAAGCTGGGCTGTGGAATTAGCAACCCAATTACCATGAGGAATGACGGCCTGGATTTAATCTGAGTCATCCTTTATAACAGAGTAGAAACTCCTGGAAATTGAAACAAATATCTGAAGTGACAGGTGCCATGTCTTCTCAGAGCCGACTTCCTTTACTTGATTGACTCCATGGTGGCACACTGTTAAAATGCCTTAACAGTGCCCTAATTCACTTTTCACCCTGTTTAAAGCCTCTCTTCTTTGTAAATATTCATTGTATTTTTGTGATTTTTCAGTAGGCCTAAAAATCTATTGCTGTCTGTCTCATTACTTGGAATAAGGCATCCTTTATTGGTATTAATGTACTTTGTCAAGAGGGAAGACATCAGTATGTTATCTGTAGTTTTATTTAATAGCTGATGTTGACTACGGGACAACACTGAAGTTTCAGTTCTAGTAACCAGGATTTTTTTTTTTTAATTTAGAGAGTAGGCTATATAAGAGCCTATTAATTTCCCTTATCTTTTCACTATTTTAAGAGACGTGTGTATGTGTGTTTGTGCGTGTGTGCGCGTGTGCGTGCACATGCAGGGGCAACAGAGAGCAAGGGAGAAAGTATGCATATGTGTATGTAGAGGAAGGGATAGATATTTATCATATTGCTTCTTTCTGGGGAACAGTTCCTGGCAAACTGAAAAAATGTGTAATTTTCTTATACAACACACTCTCTTTTGTACATTCTGGTGATTTCATAGTCAGAAAATTTTGCCCCCTTGTCAGAATTCCAGTATCATTTTGAATTTAGGTAACTTTGCTTATAAGCTCATGTAAGCTTTTTTTGTTTTTTTTCCCCCTGACTGGATTGCACACCCTGGAGGACCTGTTTGTACATTTAAAGCATGGTGTGGTACCTGGCTCAATGTATTATCTTCAGATAGTTACTCCATAGCTTTGAGATTTTCCTTCCTTAAAACAGTCTTGCTTGAGCTTTCTTTCACTCAACAGATTTTGAGAAACTCCTAAGTATTTTGCCAGGTAAACAGAACACAGGCCCCTCTCTTACGAAGTTTGTAGACAAGGGTGCCTGGCTGACTCAGTCATAGAACATGTGACTGTTGATCCCAGGGTGATGAGTTCAAGCCCCACCTTAGGCATGGAGTTTACTGGGGAAAAAAAAAAAGTTTATAGACAAATAGTCTTAGTTACAATATAATCTAAAAGTATTGTGATTGGTGTAGGTACAGCGTGGAGGCATCTCAAGATTAGAGAACATCTTATTAGAGGATGTGACCTTTTATCCAACTTGTAATGCACTTAAAAAAGGAAACATTGTAAAGATGAAAAAGCAGGAGAGATGGCTGTAACAGAATATACATGGACATGAGTGTAAGAGAGAATGGTGACATCAGATTGCTGCTAATTTAGGACCAACTGGTCATAGCTGGAGCAGATCCTGAAGGCATTTTTGTTAACACACTATCAGGTGTCACTAAGATTTCTTTATTATAATTTAAAGTTACAATTGGAAATGAATTGGATGCTAAAATCTTGACAAGGAGGGCAGTTAGTGTGCCTCCTGTTGCCATTTCTTCGAAAGAAGAAAGGTTGTTTGCTTAAAAATGGTTTTATTTTGTCGCTTTAGACTTTACAAGCACATTTTGAATACACTGGGAATCAGGGTTCTAGTATATATTTAAGAAGGTAATAATAGTACCTATTTTTGAGGTTACGAGTTTTCACTGAGCTCATGCAAACAGTGATTAGCATAGCGCACAGCACACATAGGACCTAGTGCATTAAGGATTGCACAAGGGATGGTGCGAACGTTCCCTTACAGCCTAGTCCTTCTGGACTGCTATTTTTTAAGTAATGTTTTCACCTTGGGGCAAAGTGCTGCTTATTAAGCTACTTCTGATCTCCGATATACACTGAAAGTAGCAGTTCTTGAAGATTTTGTTTTATTGCGTGACTTAGCCATTTGAGGCCAGTGAGACTTGATAGGGGCCTTTGCCCAGGATTTATCAAGTTTTCTCTTAACTTAAAATGTTCATTAACATTACAAAGAAATCAGATTGATGCCTAAGAAGGAAGAGTTATAAAAAGACTTAAAGGAATATTACACATCAAATAGATTTTCTGTGTGCCTAATGAATCATTTTTCATGTCTTATACTTAATACGTGTGTTTTGAACTGTCAAGTTTCACCTCTGTCTTGTATCAGCTGCATGACTGCATCCGAAAAATGGCAATAATAGTATCTACGTCATAAGACCATTGGAGGGCTATACAATAATTCACATAATGTACCGAACATGGTGGCTGTCAGATATGAAATATTCCGCTGGTCTTAGCATTTGGAACTCTACTACTATTAAATATGACAGGACTGTGCAAGTAAGATAATATGTGCAAATCAGAGAGAATGTACACTTCTTAAAATTTTAGATTCATCACTCAGATCTGAGTAAGGTTGATTCCAGTCCTGCTCTTAGGAACTAATTATTTCTCACTTTAGACTTTGAGCCTGAGGAAATTCATTCATTTCAAACGTGATCAGAAAACACCTAATAGTCTAAGTAAATTTCAAATGTGTCTTAAGGCCAATAGCCTCATTTATCAAAATTTCTGTTCCTAATATAGCTACAAACACTATTACTGTTCACAGAAACATATCTTAGTTTCCTAGTCAGCCAAATTTTATGATGAAAACAGGGACTGATAGGAGTTCCACCTTTTACCATAGCATATCAATATTCCTGTAGTGTCTTTACACCTAGGAAATATGTATGGTTCAGTGAGAGTCCCAACCAGAAACACATGGTATACTCAATATGGGTAACTTGCGGAGAGTTTAATGAAAGGATGACTGACGAAGGGTTGGCCAGAGTGTAGGCAGTTACAGGGGAGAGCGTAGTTACCTTGAAGGACTAGGGAAAGCATTGGTGGTGAGGGGTCCTTGACTACTCCCAGGCATGACGTGGCCAAGGGTGGCAGGGGACAGAGGGCTTGGGGAAGGGGCTGCTTCACTGAAGCAGGGTCCTTCTCAGAGGTGCAGCTGTCCACTCAGGATCAAGTGGCCAGAGGTACTAAGGAAAATTCTAAATTTCAACTTTTGACAAAAATGCCAGGTTACAGAATGTGATTACAAGGAGGTTAAAAACAACAACAACAACACTAAGTCAGTCAAGAGGAGGTTCATCTGGGGCTGTGAAGTCTACAAATTTGGGATTTTGTTATCTTTTTTTTTTTTTAAAGATTTTATTTATTTATTTCACAGCGGGAGAGAGAACACAAGGAGGCAGAGAGGCAGGCAGAGAGAGAGGGGGAAGCAGGCTCCCCGCTGAGCAGAGAGCCCGATGCGGGCCTCGATCCCAGGACCCTGAGATCATGACCTGAGCCGAAAGCAGAGGCTTTAACCCCCTGAGCCACCCAGGCACCCGGGATTTTGTTATCTTTAATTTTAATTTTCTCTTATAAATGAACTACTCAATATATATAATGTTTGCATAAAAATAAGATATACATGATTCATTTGAAAGTATACTAATATGGTCATCTACTCTCACCATTTTTCCATATATTTAATGTTCTTCTCTATCTTATAATGTCTCGTTATTTCCTGGCTCTTTGTTCACAACAAAATGTCTGATCTTCTGAAATGGTACCCAAGTTCTTTTCTGTTGATGGTGGTTTGTTTTTTGGAATGCTTTAAGAAAAATATCAGTAGTGGAGGTTAATAAAACAGTGTTTATCCTTGCTATGGTGGAGAGTTCAGCAGCTATTGAAAATCATGCTGTTAACCTATTTATTTTGGGAAGAGGGATAGAAATCTACAACAACTGGGGAAAAAAAAACAGGTTGCAAAATAGCCTATACTTAGGTTGATAGGTAGATGTTATTTTAAATATATGTATATGTACGTACATATGTATGTATATGTTGCATGCATATATCCATAAAGATATCTAGAAGAGTCACCCTGATGTTGACAGTGGTTATCTCTGGGTGACAGAATTCATAGTCATTGTTTTACTTCATACTTTTTTGTATAATTAAAAAAATATAATGAACCTGTATTACATTAGTCCTCAGAACATAAATCCTTTTGAGTTTTGGAAAAATGCTGATACCCAAACTCATAACCATTAAAAATGTAGTGCCATTATCAGGAAAATGTAATAAGTAAAATATTCCACTCCTATATTTATCACCAAAGACATTGCTGACTCCATTGACATTGGTTGCATTTATCTATTCATGACACAGTTCTGTGTGACATTTTGAGAAAGGGAAGCGCAGAAGCTTTGTGATGAGTGGTGAACTATGACTTTAGTCACTCTGAGTGCTCTGGATGAGAACATATATCTTATCTAGACCAAGCATCTTCATTGATCGGAATGCATGCTGACGTGACAGGATGTGCTCATTCAGTCTCCTCACACTGTGGTGAGGCAGCTGCATTACAGGCTCTTGTTTATCCTCTGCACAGAAAGAACTTCGAAGAGCCAAGTGGTATATTGATGGACTTCATCAAGGTCACATAGTGAGTCTGTGTGAAGATCTTCCAAGAACATCTCAGTCCCTGGAATCTGCATCCAGTCAATAGCCTGTTGGCTCAAAAGCTAAATAGACGACGGATGAGCTCATTATATGGTGGGAGGCATGGGGAGCTGAAATCCATGGGGCCTCTGAGGAGGAGACTTGTCCTTCTACACCACGTCGCACTCCTTTGTGGATCCCTCAGCCCTGCTGTCTGTCTAGATTGCTTCGTTGTTGGAGGATAGCGTCTTAGCCATGCTCTGGTTCTTTGTTTCTCATTTGGGCAGGAAGTCAATGAATTTTCTATGTCTGTGAATATTCTAAATGAATGTTCTGTACTTTTTATTTGCCAGTCCAAGTGCAGTAGTCTAAACTGAAAGATTAATTTCATTTTATGGGAATAGATGTAACTCGAAACACGATGGAAATCAGTGTACCCGTCAGACTTTCCACTAAGCTCTTCTTTTTTCCAGAAATAATACAACTCTTCTGGATAAACATGTACACAGTATTCCAACCCTCCTTTAAAGGGTTAAAACTGAGCTCTCAGAACCTCTGTAGACTATGATATTTAACACTCTGGGGCCGAAAAGCAGGAGAACATTTTTATGTGACAGGGAGAAAAATCACTTGTGTTTTAAAAATAGCTTTAAATATGAATGTGTATGGACTTGGCAGAATGATGTTAGGGGGAAAAGCAAATATATATGGTAGCATTAGGAGAGGAATTTAATATATAAGAAAGGTATTCTGAAGCAAATTTGACAGTTTTAAATTACTAACTTTTTAAAGATATAGCACCTTGTAAAATTGGTTATGAAATGGAGGTCATATATCTTTATTTGTTAATTTGTTGAATTTATGTTTTAACATTTATCTTTACTCTCTAAAGTCATGAAGAATATATCTTTCTTAACGGTTTTCTTATATCTGAAAAATAAATATGTCATTCCTTACTGTTTCACTAATGGATCATTTTAGTTTAAGTTTAGTTCCAATAAAGAAGTTAGTTTGGAGTTTATGAGAAAAAAATTAGCTGTATTTTAAAGTCACTGTAAACCATTAATATGTGCAATCTCATAAAATCACATACTCCTAAATCTTTATACCCATTAAAATAATTATGTTGACTGGTATTTGGTAGTAAAAATAGTTTATTTGTAATGTAGCTCGAAGTATTAGTAAGATACCACACCATAACTGGTATGGCCAGTGAAGGTATTAATATTTGAGAAGTATTTTCAAGTCAGAGACTGTGTTCTATTTCCCCCAGTGCAGTTGTTCTATACACTAACCATGCATTAAAAAAAAAAATCACTATACAGTTACTACATTTATTTTTCAGTTTACCCTACTGAATACTAGTAATTTTTAAAAATACTTAAAATCTCATTGGATTCAGAAGAGAAAAATGACACCTCACCAATGAATTAGTCTTCATTCCTAGAGATGACCCATCATGAAAGCCCAAACTATGAAAAACTCTTGCCGAATAGGAAAATCACCCTATGTAAACAGAAACAAGATCAGTGCTCTCTGGACTTTTTTGATAGTACGTACCTATCAATAAAATATGTGCCTCCAATACATGTTTGTATATGTTAATAAATTATATATATGAACTACTCTAACATATACATGATAAAGCATATTCTCAAAATGGAAATGTTATTACCGTAACATTTATTTATACCGTGATATTTATTACCGTAAATAGAAATGTTAACGTCTTTCATACCATTTCCAGATAGATGATTTTGTGGAACACTAGGTATACCCTGCCCCATACAGACATACACACATACACATTGTGGAAAACATGAGTGTAGAATTCCCATCTTCCCTGGACCTCTTAAAATAGTTCTGAGTTGTAGAATTGGAAGTCCCAGTTGGAAAACTCAGATTTTTTTTTTTTTACCTATTTATATTAGTCATCTATTACCAAAATAATAAGAGGTAATGACCCTCCCAAAACACAGTAGTTTACTACAATAAGCCTTTATCATTATTCACATGCCTGTTGATCAGCTGGTTGGTTGTGGGCTCAGCAGGGCTCACTCTCTGTGGTTAGTTTCGGGGGTTGGGGGCAGTTTTGCTGATCTCGGATGGGTTTGCTTACATGATTCACTGTGGGCTGGTTCAGGATTGCCTCAGCTGGGACATCTCAGCTCCCTTCTACGTGTTTGTCTCTCAGATCCCCTGGAAAGGCTAGACTGGGTAGGTTCTGTCACTGTGATCTTAGAGAAACAAGATTGGAAACATAAACGACCAAATGCTCTTTCATGCCTCTGCTTTTATCAAGTTTGCTTCTATTTGGACAAAGCAAAGCAAGTCACTTGACTGAGCTCAGTCAGGTTGGGAGGGGAACGCAAAGGTAAAAAGGAAAAAGCATGAATATGAGAGGCCAGTAATTAAGACCATTAATGCAATCAATCTACAACATCAAGAAAGTCTCTTTTCCATTAAATATATGCAAATGGATTGATAATTTCCAGATAGCTATAAGAGCAACCAGCCAATTATACCCAAGTGTTCTGATTATTTAGGGTAGTTCTCTGGCCCTAGAGGCTATAGATGTTTATTTATTTATTTATTTATTTATTTAATAATTCAGCTCATTGGGGGCGCCTGGGTGGCTCAGTGGGTTAAAGCCTCTGCTTTCGGCTCAGGTCATGATCTCAGGGTCCTGGGATCGAGGCCCACATCGGGCTCTCTGCTCGGCAGAGAGCCTGCTTCCTCCTCTCTCTCTGCCTGCCTATCTGCCTACTTGTAATCTCTCTCTCTCTGTGTCAAATAAATAAATAAAATCTTTAAAAAAAAATAATTCAGCTCATTGGAAGTTTAAGTTAAGTGTTAAAATTGTATTCCCAAAGGGTTTTGTCATCACTGACTTAGGTTGTCTGGGCTCCAGGGATGCAATAAGGGTGGAATTGTGACTGCCATAATCATGCATTCATTGGTCCCCATGTGCATATTGCTGGCTAAGTCTACACAGGACACTGTGTAATAGAGAAAGTAAGCCTCCTTTCATGAAGCACTGACCTAAAATTAAAGAAGAAATGCAATAAAATTCTGTAAGTTAGAAATTGATAATTCTGAAAAGGACACTGTATTCTACCATTGGAATTCTACCATTGTTTAAACCTTTGGTAAGGCAAACCAGATTTTAAAAAGTAGAGAAAACATGGGCTATCCATGTGGACAGCATTTTTAACCACAGAAGATGAGGATAGAATGAAAAGCTGTACATCTCTTAACAGCTTGCTCCCCTTTCTCTGAGAGATGAATCCTACCTCTTTACCTTCAGGATCCTCTACCCATACGAAAATAATTCCATCATACTACCATAGATAAATACAGTGAAAAGGTGAAATCCTTTAAAGTCCTTTATCAAGAAGTTTTTCAATGAAGTAATTCTTTCTTAGTAAAAAACTAATCTTTATCCTTTGGAGAAAAATTAGAAAATATATGTAAACAAAAGGGAAGATACCAGAATTATCTATAATTCAATCATCCAAGTAAACCTATAACTTTTTTTTATTAGCATGTAATGTATTATTTGCTTCAGGGGTTAAACCTATCACTACTATTGTGACTTTCCTAGGATTTTTCTATATAACCAATGGATTCATACTATTGTGATTTATCATTTGCTTTTTCCTACTAAAATATATACTGTAAATATTTCCCATGTCATTAAATATGCTTCAATAATATGATTTTAATGGCTACCTAGTAATAGAGGGCAACGTTCTATTACATATTCCATTATGTACTTAATCAAGTTCTCTGGGTCACAATCAGATTGTTTCTTAATTTTTCACCTTTAGGATAACACTACAATAAGCATACATCTAACAAAATCTTCCAACATCCAGGGGCGCCTTGGTGGCTCAGTCGTTAAATGTCTGCCTTCAGCTCAGGTCATGATCCCAGGGTCCTGGGATTGAGCCCCTCATCCGGTTCTCTGCTTGGCGGGAATCCTGCTTCTCCCTCTCCCATTCCCCCTGCTTGTGTTCCCTCTCTTGCCTCTCTGTCAAATGAATAAATACAATCTTAAAAAAAAAAAATCTTCCAACATCCAGAACTGTTTCTTTGGATAAATTCATAATAGTGGAAATGATGGCCAGGATGTGTGTAAAATTAAAAGTCCGTAATGAATTTTGTCAGATTGTCCTCTTTTAAGGTCTTACCCCCACTGGCAGTTTTATGAGATTCAAATTTCCTTGGACTCTCTCTTTTATTGATTACTGTAATTTAATTTTTTTCTCCATATGATCAATTATTTTAAGTGATGCCTTATTTTATTCATGTTTCTTTTATTAGTGAGAATGAATATTTTTCTTATGCATTTTAGTGTTTACATTTCTTCCTTTTGAAAATATAGGTTTCTCTTTAAACCTTCTCTGAGATTGTTATGTTTAGCCTAATTTGAACTGACATTTCCTTCATCATCGATCAAAAAAATAACTTGAAGACTAATTTGAGATTAGCCCACGAAAAGCGAATACTGCAGTTCACTCAAGCTTGTAGGTATTTGGCATATTTTTAAGTTTAGACAATTTAGCTTTTAGTATTATTTTTTATTTTGTTACAGTCTTATAAAGAATATTCTTGGGCGCCTGGGTGGCTCAGTGGGTTAAAGCCTCTGCCTTTGGCTCAGGTCATGATCTCAGGGTCCTGGGATTGAGTCCCCCATCAGGTTCTCTGCTCAGCGGGGAGCCTGCGTCCCCCTCTCTCTCTGCCTGCCTCTCTGCCTACTTGTGATCTGTCTCTCAGTCATATAAATAAATAAAAAATCTTTAAAAAAAAGAATATTCTTACTTCTTTGTCCAAATGTATTTTATAAAAATGTTAGATTTACTACCGAATAACAACAATACCAAAAATTTAAAAAAAAGAAAAAGAAGTAAAGGTATAAGTAAGTCCCTATCCTTATTGGTCCTGTCTTTTATCTTTCGGGATAGTGAGTGGGACATTCCACCTGCAGTAATATGGCTGTGTAGACCAGTTTCTCTCACTGCAGTTGTCTCTTATTTTCTAAAGTTAATCCCTTTTTTTTTTTTTTTTTGCCTAAAGTTAATCCTTTATCTTGGAACCCTTAGCTTCCATTCTTTAAAAAGTGACCCGAACAGGGGTGCCTGAGTGGCTTAGTTGGTTGGGCGTGTGACTCTTGGTTTTGGCTCAGGTCATGATCTTAGGGTCCTAAGATCAAGCTGCACGTTGGGCTTTGTGCTCAGAGTGGAGTCTGTTTGATATTCTGTCTCCCTCAGCCCGTCCCGCTTGTGCTCTCTCTCTCAAATAAATAAATAAATCTTAAAAAAAAAAAATCTGGGGCACCGGGGTGGCTCAGTCGTTAAGCGTCTGCCTTCTGCTCAGGTCATGATCCTAGGAATCAAGCCCCGCTTCGGGCTCCCTGCTCTGTGGGAAAGCCTGCTTCTCTCTCTCTCACTCCCCCTGCTGGTGTTCCCTCACTCGCTGTGTGACCTACCAGTAAATAAGTAAATGAAAATTGGAATCACCACATCAGGAAATTTGTCATAAATATCTTTGACTTTTCATATTTTCCCCTCTCTCACTACAACTAATTGAAAATTGTGAGAAATTGCCTCATCAGTGATATCCTCCCATTGATTTTAATGCTGTGATGTGCTTCCACATTTGGTGGACTGTTTCATGACCATGTTCACTGAAGCCGGGAGGAGACAGGACACAGCTTCCTGGAAGACTTCAACAACCAGGGTCACAACTGTAGGTGATGTGGGTCTCAGATTCAGCTCTCGTTCTGGATACACTTTTAATAAAATAAAAGAAAGTCGCATATTCTGAAGGAAACATCACTGTGTATTGAGGTCAGTTGCTTTAATTTGGCAGCTGCTGTTACTGTGACGTGACTGTGGCTATTTTTCCCCTTCTTCTTGGAATATTAGCACAGGAATATTAATTTCCTTAATTCTGTGATTATCTGCAAGGAGCGTGCTTGATTATTTGGAGCTATGTGAAGAAGAGGTTCTGGAGACTAATCCTCTAAGAAAGTCTGAGAAATCTCTTAAAAGGCTAGTGATAAATCAACGTGCGATAACTCAATATGGAATAATCAGATACCTGGGGGCAAATGGGCTTAGTTGAGAGACAGGGACTGGAATGTTTCTGCCCTTACCTTAGTGATCAAAATATTAGCATCTGTAGCATTTACAGTACATTTGGTTGCAAATAAAATTATCTCTAATGCTGTTTAAATAGAAAATTCTGGGGTGCCTGGGTGGCTCAGTTGGTTAAGCGTTGGACTCTTGATTTCATTTCAGGTAATGATCTCAGGTTCCTAGGATCAAGCCCCATGTCAGCCTCCAGGCTCGGGGGGGGGGGCGGGGGGGCGGTTCTGTGCGTGTAACCTCTCTCTCTCTCTAATAAATAAATAAATCTCAAAGAAAGGAAGAAAGAAAGAAAGAAGAAAAGAAAAAAGAAAGAAAGAAGAAAGAAAAAAAGGAAGAAAGAAAGAAAGGAAGAAAGAAAGAAAGTTCTATGATGATGGAAATGGTCAATAATTGCACTGCTCTATACTGAGGAACCAAGTTTGTTATCTTATTTAATCTTGATTAATTTAAAATTTAGGGCCACATGTAGGTAGTGGCAACCATATTGGGCAGCATGATCACTTAAATAAGTATAAGGTCTATTTTTCTCAAATAAGAAGAAATCTGAAACTAGGAAGTCTCTTGTAGACAGCATATGGATAGGTCCTGTCGTTTTATCCAGTCTGCAACCCTATGCCTTTTTATGGGAGCATTTAGGCTGTTCACGTTGAGAGTGATTATTGAAAGGTTAAGTTTTTATTGACATCATGTTGCCCGTGAAATCTTTGTTTCTATGCATTGTCTCTGTAAATTTCTGTTTTATGTCACTCTTGGGTTCTTTTATAGAACCCCCCTTAATATTTCTTGTAGTGCCAGCTTTTTGGTCACATAATCTTTTAGACCTTGCCGATCTTGGAAGCTCATTCCATTCTGAATGTCAGCCTTGCTGCATAAAGTATGGCTGCATGTTCTTCTCATATAGTGCCGTGAATATCTCTTGCCAGCCCTTTCTGGCTTGCCAGGTTTCTGTGAACAGGTCCGATGTTATTCTGATGGTCCTTCCTCTATATGTGAGGGATCAATTCTCCCTAGCTGCCCTTAAGACCTCCTGTCTGAATATATGATTCGTGAATCTCACAATTAAGTATCTGGGGGTATTTCTAGACTCATTGATCTTGGGGGGCTGTCCTCTCTGCCTCTAGGATATGAACACTTGTTCCATTCCCCAGATTAGGGAAATTTTCATCCAGTATTTGATCAACTACCTCTTTGAGTCTTCTCTCTTTCTCCACCCCCTCAGGGATCCCAGTAATTCTGACATTGGAATGGTTCATGGTCTCAGTTATTTCCCTAATCCTATTTTCCTGGCTTCCAAGTTGTTTGTTCCGTGCCTTTGCCTGATCCTGCTTCTCTGTCAGCCTGTCTTCTAGGTCACTAATTCGATCTTCTGCCTCAGTTATCCTAGCTGTTAGAGTATTTAGGTTAGATTGGATCTCCTTGATAGTATTTTTGACTTCTGCCAGATCAGCTCTCACTTCCGCCCTTAGAGATTCTATGTTGCCACTAATGGTCTTCTCCAATCTAGCCATTGCCTGGACAATTTTTATCCTGAATTCCATTTCCGACATACTGTATAGGTCCATATCCAATAGTTCTGTGGCAGAGGTCACAGTCTCTGAATTTTTCCTCTGCTGGAGTATTAAAAACAACTTTGCTACTCAGGAAATAAAGATATTAGAGTTAGAAATTCAAAACCAAATGTCAACATGTAGAAGCAGCTTATGGTTATGGGATACGTGGTAGGCATGGTCAGGGGTAAGACATGTCCGTTGGTCATCCTGGAAGACTCCCCCAACCAACATTAATATTTGTCCTCTCAATAAGCAAATATTTAAAACCTCCTTTTACAGAATAGGAACCTGAGACTAGTAGCAGTTAAAGTACTTGTCCAAAACTTCATAACCATTGTGTAGCAGAGTCTGGATTCAGATCCCAAGTGTCAGAAGAAAGAAGAAATCAGGGGTCTGCAATCACTCAGCCTGGGGCTCACAGTCTGATTTCTCTGTTTATTATGTGATCTTTTTTAAAATTTATTTTTATTATTATTATTTTCCCCTGGAGAACAGGTCTGTGAATCATCAGGCTTAGGCCTTTCACAGCATTCACCATAGCACAAACCCTCCCCAATGTCCATAACCCATCCACCCTATCCCTACCCTCCCACCCCCCAGTAACCCTCAGTTTGTTTTGTGAGATTAGGAGTCGCGAATGGTTTGTCCCCTTCCCCATCCCATCTTGTTTCATTATTTTCCTCCCTACCCCCCACAGTCCCCCACCCTGCCCCTCAAGTTCTTCGTATCAGAGAGATCATATGATAATTGTCTTTCTCTGATTGACTTATTTCGCTCAGCGTATTATTATGTGATCTTTCAGAGATCCATATCTGCTCATATTTGTTTCCCTGCAGGAAACTCCTTAACAGTGGCTGACCTATTAGATGAAATCCCAGGATCTCACTCTCCACCCTGTATCCCCCTGTGGGGGAGGGGAAGATACCCGCCCAAGACGATAGTTAAGAATTTCTTCTAATTATCTTTAGATCCCAGCAGGGCATCTGACACATAGTAGACACTTAAGAAATAATTATTAATCTATGACAGAGATCAATAAATCTCCCATTTGGGGAGGACTATTATGTTATATAAATATTAAATATCTATATTATTTTCTCTATTGGGGATGATTGAATTATTTTTGAGAATCTTTGGGTTTGTCAAGGCTTATTCATGTTCGATGTAAATATCTTCCAGTACTTTCTGTAATAATTTCTCTCTTTGAAGTGATTATTATAGAGATTTATGTTTACTTAAAACAAACTAAGAAGGATTTTTGTAGCCTATTTGTGTGTGTGTGTGTGTGTGTGTGTGTATAGAACTTTGGTGCTTCTATTTACATAATAGACTGGTATCTTTTATTATCTTTAAGCATTTTTTCCTGAAGTTATAATCTTTTGTAAAATGAATGTATCCAAAGGCCCATTACAAAGAGTCGAAAGAAACTTCATCTGTTATATAAACCAATGGACCAGTTTAGTTTTCCTGGCCTTAAAAGAGAACCAATAGGATGAAATTACCATTTAAAAATACAGTTGTATATAGCACAGATGGGAATGAGAGTTATGTTTATCCCATAATCCCTTCAAATATAGAATTGTGCTCTTTACCTATCTGACTTCATTTCAGAACTAAGTGAAGGAATATTCATTACTATGTTTAAAATAGCTTGGTTTTAACAGCTGCCTCAGGAAGAAAACTTTATTGATTTTATAAGTCTAAGAATAAAGATTTCACTTACCTAACTCTTTCCTCTTCTAAACACCTGCTGGGTGTAAAATGATACCCTACCTTTTCCAAAACAAAGCTGTTACCTATTTTATAGAAGTCATAAAACTTTGAGAACTAAGACAGTTGTGCAGAGTTTGGGGTATCTTAGATCTAGTTTTTCCATTTATCTTCTTATCATGATCTTCTAAGTTCTCAAAAAAATGATAGAGCCTTCTTATGAATATCCTACTCTTGCAGTAGCAGTGAATTTCAGGGATTTCCTGGACCTTCCTGATTTTAGGTAAAAATGGTTTGAAGACTCTTTGTTAGTCCCCTGTCAGTGTACAGGAACAAAAGCATTTTTGAAATCCTGTTAGCTACCAGTCACTTTCGATAGGTTGTTTCCTATTCTTATAACACTTTGAAGGAAACATTATTGCTCCATTTTATGGGCTAAATTAATGCATCTCTGAATAATTAAGTAATTTGCTGTGGTGGATTAAATTCCTTCGAATCCTTCTAATGAGAGTTTGAATTTAATCCCCTTTTCCTTGAATTGGGCTGGCCTCTGTGGCTTATTTGACCAATGGTATGTGGCAGAAGTGATGTTCTAGGAATTCTGAGACTAGGTCATAAGAAGCTTTGTAGCTTCTGTCCACAACTCTGGGGACACTAGTTCTTGGAGCCCTGAGCTGACAGAAGAAGTCCTACTATCCTAAGGCCACCATGCTCTGAGGAAGCCCGAGATATGCTAAGCCAGCTGCAACCGTTCTAGACCCCAGCCTTTAGAGCCACCCCAGCTGAAATTCCAGTACCATGGAGCAGAGATGAGCGGTCCCCATTCTGCCCAGTCTAAATTCCTGGCTTATAAAGTCATGAGATTTGGGGCACCTGGGTGGCTCAGTGGGTTTAAGCCTCTGCCTTCAGCTCAGGTCATGATCTCAGGGTCCTGGGATCGAGCCCCACATTGGGCTCTCTGCTCGGTGGGGAGCCTGCTTCTCCCTCTCCCTCTGCCTGCCTCTCTGGCTACTTAAGATCTCTCTCTGTCAAATAAATAAATAAAATCTTAAAAAAATAAAGTCATGATATTTAATAATAAGAATAAGATGAACATGGTGGTGATGAGGATAAATTGTTATTTAAGCCAGAGCAGATAACTGGAACACTTGCCAACTTCTAACCATGAGTTTCTGACACCATAGTCTGTGCTCTGTAATCTTCCTATAACTAGTTACAGGAACATGCTGCTCATGTTCCTGTGATGCTTTATTAAATTTATCATTTATAAGGACAAAAATAGAACTGAATGTTAAATTTCTCTTATAGGAGAATTAAGCTAAAACCAGTTTAAAATAACTCTGGCGTCATGGTTCATTTTTCTTCATATCCCCTAATCCAAAATGGTGTTATATTATTTATCTGCTTCTTCAACTGTCTGCCTCCTCCCCCAGAATATGAACCCTGTGAGGACTTTGTAGCTTCAACAGCATCTATATGCCTGGTCTGGCATGAGTAGGTGCTCAGGAATATTAGTTAAATACATGACTTAATCAATGATTTACAGTGGAAAGAAAACATAAATACTATTCTTTCTGTAGAATATACTTCTTCTGGAAAACTCTGAAAACCAGAATCTTACAAAGATGATAAAGCAAACATCTGGGTGCCCCAAGCCCAGATTTAGCAGATGTTAAGATTATAGCATACTCACATCAACAGTTTTTTCCTCTTAAATATTAAAAAGCTGTATCTGCCTATATTTTCTTATTCCCCTTTCTCCTGTCCCAGAGGCGATGCTATCTGTATTCGATATGTGTTTTCTTATGTTTTTACTGCATATGAATTTATGTATAAGCAGTGTTTGTTTGGCTTGGCCTCTGAAATAAAGTATATCATAATTCCAGTGCCTTTTCACCTGATCCTGCCATGCCCCTAGTCCAGTCATCAAGCCTGTCATCTTTTATGCACATCTCACTCCTTGTTCCTGGCTTCTTCCTTTCTCACCCAACACCACCATCTCTCCTCCACCCACCAGCCAAATTAGTCCTTTAAAAACATAACATCAGATTCCATAAGCTCCCTCCTCCTAGCCCTTCAGTGGTCTCTATCACACCTGGAATAAAATGCCAAGTCCTTGCCGCGCTTACCAAGGTTCTGTATGACCCACTTTCCAGCCTAAGTTCCGCTCTCCCAGTGTTCTTCTGCCCGTGCTTCAGGTGCACGGCCCCCTCTGGCCCCTTTTCTGTTTAGGGAGCCTAGCGGGCACATTGCGCAGCACACTTCCATCTCTCGGTCTTTGCATTCACTCTTCCTGCCCCTGGATTACCCCTCCATAGGCCTGTCTGTGTGGCTCCATCAGATCACTGCCTGCATTTAGATTTTGTTCAACAGTCACCTCCTGGTGGGGGTGGGGAGGCCTGCCAGTCTATAGTTGAACTGTTGTCAGGACCTTTTGTCCATAAAGTGTCCCACCACCTGATAGAATCTGTGTATGTGTATAGGTATGCTTGCATTTATCTGTTTGCTGTTTATTCCTTCATCTGATTATAAGCTTTTGTTAGGTCACGGATTCTGTGGTTACATCCTTTTGATGCCTACAATAATGGCTGACACAAAGTAGATGCCCCCAAAATATGTGTTGAATAAAGAAATATAGGAATATACTGTTCTATGTCTTTAAAAACTGTATATAAATTATATCATACTGACTGTATCTTGTGGCAGTTTGCTTTTCTCAATCAACATTGTTTTCAAAATATGCCCCTATTCAGATCTATCTTCATCTATCTATCTCTATCTATCTGGTCTATCTTATCTAATCTATCTATCTATCTTTCTTCTATGTATCTTTCTGTCATCTCCATTCATCTCTCTAGTCCACTCGTTTTAACTGGGGTATATTATCCCATACAGTTTATGTATCTGTCCCTCTACTTCTAGAGTATGGTTACTTTTAGATTTTATTTTTAGAAACAGCTGAAAGAAACATTCTTTTAAACATGCTTTCCTTATTCTTTTTTCCTTGTAGGCATATAACAGAATAAACATTTATGTTTAACCACCCCCCCGAAATTAGATTCATCTATAGAAGTGATTTCATTAAATTCTTTTTTGCTAGGGGCACCTGTTGGTGACTCAGTGGGTTAAGCCTTTGCCTTCAGCTTAGGTCATGATCCCAGGGTCCTGGGATCGAGCCCCCATCAGGCTCTCTGCTCAGCAGGGAGCCTGCTTCCCCCTCTCCCTCTGCCTGCCTCTCTGCCTACTTGTAATCTCTCTCTGTGTGTGTCAAATAAACAAGTAAAATCTTTAAAAAAAAATTCAAAAAATTCTTTTTTGCTCTGAGTATTAGTCTAGAGCCCACTAAAGGCCCATGTGTAAACCACAAGTCATGTTAGGAGGGGAAAAAGACCAACATCACAAAAAATTTTCCTTAAAGAACAAGTTTAATATTATCTTTTAAATCTCATTCATTTCAGTTATCATGCCCTAAAGATGTATGTGTTCTGCTGTCAGAATTCGAGTGTAATGTTACCTCTGTTTAAATTATTTTACTCTGATGTTATATGCGTGCATGTTTGTGTGGGTATAGATGACAATATGATCATTTGAATTACTGTGGTTCCAAGTGGATTAAGCAAAACTCATATTCCACTAAATCATAAAAAAAAAACTTTTCAGAGTTTTGCATTTTGCTTGCTAAAGTTTAAGAAAAGCCAATTTTATTACAAAATTCCGAACTTTGTTAAATGAAGAGATGATGAGTAAAACACTGGAAAAACTCATTGAGACCTATAATACTGAGGCATAGTATAGATAATTTCCAAAGAATTGGAATTTTCAATGTGCTTTGAAATAGCATAGTTTACCAGTGATGTTATATGTTTTCACTATGAAGCTATGAATGTCTAAAACAGAGAAGAAAAAAACCCCCTGCTTTTTGGGGTGATAATTTTGCCTTCCTCATTGTTAAATGATTCTGGAAAGAAAAAAAGCTGAGTTCAATTTACTTAATTTGTAATTTGTAATGGTTTGGACAGCCATTAATCTAATCTTTATTTTAACATTTAAAAAGTTGATCTGTGCTTAGGAGAATTGAAAGGTAACGTTAGGGGCACCTGGGTGGCTCAGTCACTTAAGCGTCTACCTGCTGTTCAGGTCATGATCCCAGGGTCCTGGGACTGAGTCCCACATTGGGCTCCCTTGTCACTGGGGAGTCTGCTTCTCACTCTTCCTCTCCCTCTGCCCCTCTTCCCCCACTTATGTTCTCTCTCTCCCTCTCTGTCTCAAATAAATAAAATAAAATCTTTAAAAATTTCAACTAAAAAAATAAAAAATGTTGAAGATGAATGACAATTATACCTTAATAAAGCTGGGAGAAAGTTGAATGAATTCAGAAAACATCATTCATTCATTTATCAATTATTCATTGAGTGCCTATTAGGAATCAGGTGCTATTCCAGATGCGGGGGACACAATTGTGGAAAATAACTTGAAGTATTTTGAGCTCACCCTGTGAGCTCACTATCAGTGGGCAAGAGAGATAATAAACAAGTAAACTAAGTCTTAGGTGAGATAATAGCTCCAGGATGCCATGAAGTGTTATGAAGCTGATGACACAGGGCAGTGTGATTGAAAGTGAAGTGGGGCTGGGGAGAGGAGCAGAATTGCTTGAGCTGTGGTGGCCATGTGGAACCTCTGAGGAGGGAATCCTTGAGCTGAGAGATGAAGGAGACGTCAGCCATGCACACATCTATTGACAGTCTCTGCCATGGAAGGAGCAGCAGGTGAATGGTGCTGAAGGTAGGAACAAGTTTGCTGTGCTGAAGGAATACAGAGGTCTGTGTGGCTCAGGAAGTGAGGGAGGGGGTGGTAGAAGATGAGGCTGGTGGGACAGCGAGGGGCTTTGAAGGCTTGGATAGGACCTGCGTCCTATGCTATGAATTACTAGATATTCTTATAAATCACCAGAAAGGTTTAGCAGGGAAACGGGGTGACCAGATTTATATTTGTGTGTGTGTGTGTGTGTGTGTGTGTGTGTGTGTGTGTGTGTGTGTGATATTATATAATGTATAACATATATTATAATATTAATAATGACTAATATAATTGTATTGTATGGGAGGCAGAATTTTACTACCACCTCCTTAGGACTTTTTAGCTCGATCTAGGCATTAACCTGATATAACATAGACTAACAGAAGAAAAACATGTACGTTTTGCATGACAGGGGAGCCCTCATAAGGAAATGAAGACCGAAAGAAGTGGTAAAAGCTGCATGCGTTTATGCTAGGTTGCACCATGTGGAAAAGCAACTGAAATATACAAGGAGGCCAAAGAAAGACAGGAATTCTTGGGCACCTGGGTGGCTCAGAGGGTTAAGCCTCTGCTTTCGGCTCAGGTCATGATCTCAGGGTCCTGGGATCGAGCCCCACATGGGGCTCTCTGCTCCGCAGGGAGCCTGCTTCCTCCTCTCTCTGCCTACTTGTGGTCTCTCTCTCTCTCTGTCAAATAAATAAATAAAAAATCTTAAAAAAAAAAAAGAAGAAGAAGAAGAATTCTTCTAGCGAGGTCTCAGCTTTGACTCCAGGTTGAAGAATGCTTCTCTTCTTCTGGTGCAGGGAAGCCAGCTTTCCCATGGGAGGTTTTTTTGTTTTGTTTTTGTTTTTTTAAAGATTTTATTTATTTATTAGACAGAGAGAGAGATCACAAGTAGGCACAGAGGCAGGCAGAGAGAGAAGGGGAAGCAGGATCCCTGCTGAGCAGAGAGCCTGATGCAGGGCTCCATCCCAGGACCCTGAGATCATGACCTGAGCCGAAGGCAGAGGCTTCAACCCACTGAGCCACCCAGGCGCCCCTACCATGGGAGTTTTTAATCTCCTTTTTTTTTTTTTCAAGAAGAAAAGGGAAGTTTAGAATGTCCTTCCTGCACTGCTATTTCCCAGGTGCCTCCAGCCCAAACTAATCCCCATGAGAAAGTGATATACCTATGATCAATATAATAATACATAACAGGCATATGATGTACATGGATAATATATAATATACTTGTACAGTTGATCCTTGAACAACAGGTTTGAACAATGCAGATCTACTTATATGTGGACTTTTTTCAATAAATACAGTAAAATACTGTAAACGAATTTTCCTTGTGATTTTCTTCATTCGATTTTCTTTCCTCTCGCTTCCTTTATTGTAAGGGTATAGTGAATAATACATATACAGATATGTGTGAATTGACCACCTATGTTATTAGTAAGGCTTCTGGTCAACTGGAAGCTATCAGTGGTTCAGTTTTTTGGGAATCAAAACCTATACTTGGATTTTCGACTGCACAGGGGGTCAGCTTCCCTAACCTCTGTGTTGTTCAAGGATCAACCTCTATAATAAGTATATGCACTATATTTATTTGTTTTTATTTTATTTATTTATGTATATTAGTGACCTTTCTGGCTACTGCCTGGAGAGTGGATTGTAAGGGGCCCTTCGCTGGGGAGGGCAACTACTGAAGAGGCCTGAAGGTTTCCAGAAGAGAAAAATGCATTAGTGAATTAGATCAGGCAAAACTTTTCAACCCAGGCACTACTGACATTTTGGGGCAGACCATTCTTTGCTGGGGAAGTGGGGGGCTGTGCTGGGCATTGTAGGGTATTTAGCACCACCTCTGGCCTCTTCTCCCTAGATTGTAGCATCACCCAACTCCCTGCTCAGCTGTAACAGCCAAAAATATCTCCATACGTTGCGAAGTGTCCCTGGTGGGGGCAAAATTGGCCCCAACTGAGAACTACTTTAGAGGTGATAATATTGGTGGGAGAAAGAAGCCAATTTTAATATATAGTTGGTGGTGGAGCGTAAATGACTTGCTGACTAAATTGAATTTAGAAGGTCCAGGGTAAAGAAGACATTGGTTCTTGTAGGTGACCTCCATTTGTATGTAAATAACTACATTCTTTTTGCAAATTATACTTATCTTTAGTTTACTGATGCAGATTCTGAAGGACTCTTCTTAAAACAATGTCTTACTTGGGAATTTTATTGCTATTTATATGTACATTTCTGAGCACAGACAACCAGGACATAATTTACTAATCTGTGCTTATCGGTTCAGTCAGGTGTTCTCCCTAATTACTCTCAATTATGAGGATCTGTGATGGTATGAATGGAAGCTATTAGTTCCTGATAAATATCAGTACATCTGCTTAATCATTTATAATGGCCTGAATGATTCATGTATATTCGTGTGACTTTATAAGCACGTTGAGGACTTGTAGGTATGAATTTATGTCCCAGATGAAAAGCTAGTACATTCTCTGGATGTAGGATGTGAAAGGGGCAGAGATGACTGTAAAACTGTGGAAAGTGGGCATGGTTTGACTCGAAATAAACAGGGAAACAATCTCCATTCTTTCGCTCTGCTGTCCAGTCCTCTGGAACCATCCTGTCTTCACCCTTGGAGTGTGTGGCCCTATCATTCCCGCTGTGTCTTCCCTAAGCTCAGCAGCCCCTGATGTGACAACTGTCCTTCATGGGACATATTTCCTCACCTTTCAGTGCTCTGATCACTCACTGCTTTGTGGGATGTGGTTTTGCGTATCTGCATGATCAACCATATCCTGTGGGCACCTAAACCTAAAATTAAGTTCCAAAAATGATCAGGTAGATTAAGAGTAAAGGGAGGCTTTACTTCTTTATTCTGGATGTTACCTCTGTTTTTAAAAATCGCACTAGTTTTTTTTTTTTTTTTTAAATCCCCATGACATTTTTTTTCTCACCAAGGAAAAATTTAAAATAATCATGACTTTCTGTCTAAAAATGAAAATGGATACTATTTATAATGCTTTTGCTATAAAAATATATTGGAGTTACTAGTTATTGAAATTGGCATAGACAGAAACAACAGCTATCATTTCATGACTGCTGGTCATGTGCCAGGCAGTTAGCTAGGCCCTTGCATGTTATTTCTAAAGGGCTTGATCGTTCTATCAAATGGATATTATTATTCTCAGTTTATAGATTTGGAAACCTGAATTGAGAGGTTATGTAATCTCACTCAAATTTATATTGCTGGAGAGTCCGTGTAACCATGTTTCAAACATAACCTGTTTTGGGCGCCTGGGTGGCTCACTGGGTTAAGCCTCTACCTTCGGCTCAGGTCATGATCTCAGGTCCTGGGATCGAGGCCCACATTGGGCTCCCTGTTCGGCGGGGAGCCTGCTTCCTCCTCTCTCTCTGCCTGCCTCTCTGCCTACTTGTGATCTCTCTCTCTGTCAAAATAAATAAATAAAATCTTAAAAAAAACCCCAACCAAACAAACAAAAAAAACCCCATAATCTGTTTGGTTTGAGAGCCTATATTCTTAACCATCTCACTTTCTGCCCCTTTTTAAGTCAAATAGCCACCATTGACCTAGTGCATCCCACTCTATTCCAGGGATTTTATGAATATCATTTCAGTGACTCCTCACCACAACTTAATAAAATGGGTGATTTTTTCCTGTTTTATCACTAAAAATATATAAGATTGAGAGGAGTTTGATACTTTATCGTTTTTATCAGGACCTTATGATTTCAAGTGACAGAAAACCTAGATATTAATAATTCATGTAAAGGGTAGAACTGGCTTCTGTCATGCCTGATACCAAAGGATATAACCTCTCTCTCTCCGTCTCTTGGCTATGGTTTCCTGTCTGTGTTCCTCTCACACCTCATCTTGCCTGTTAGGGTGGCTGAATGGCTTCCAACAGCTGCCCCTTATATCCTTTCTGCTCGCCAGTCCTTAGCCGACCGGCCATGCCTCTTTCCCTACAGCTCCTACACTTTTCTGGAATTGAATACATTTTCCTTATTGGCTAGAACTGAATCACATGCTCCTCTGGGGGCAGGGAAGTGGGGTCAACACAACTCCTACTCCAAGAAGTAGAGAGAAGTGACACATTGTGCACACCCCCCCCCAAGGGAATGACTGGTGAGCAAAACAAAACAAAGTATCTGTCCATTTTATGCACCTCTGATCCAGCAGCAGTAAGTGACATAGTCAGGATTCAAATTCAGATATGTAAGGCTCCAAAGCACTTTTTCCTGTCCTTTTCACTGATCTCTTCATCTCAAGATAATTGTCTTTAAAAATCCATTGTGAGATAATTTCTCAATCTCTTGAGCTTTTGTGAAAAAATATGTCATTTTGTTAAGGAAATGACATTTCAGAGCATCAGCATCCTTGTGATCTTTTAACAAAAGTAACAAGCTATCAACATACAGGAAAATTTTATTTCTAGAAGATCAAAATTCTCTAAACTTTAGGTTAAAAAAAAGTAATGATTTGGTGTCTAATTTCATATCGTAATTTTGCATTGAATAAAATGTTCCTCTTCATATCTCCAAAATAAAGGATATTTAGCATAGAATGGACTTTCTCCTCACCTTTCATTTTAGGGCTGCCTTACTATTTTCTGTCTTTTCCACTTATACAAATAGTCTTCAACATTTCAACACTCTTTAGTTCAGTATCTCTGACCTTCGACTTTGGGGATAGTACTCTCCCCTTGGGAGAAATTAAGCAGAGGAGTGTAAGCAGAAAGAAATAAGACAAACTAGTAGAAAGTGTGGGATTAGGAACCAGGAAGCCAGGATTATGGTCCCAACTTGATAATACCTCCCTATAATGAGGGATGACAAATGAGGTTCTTTCTGAAAGGATCACTACAACCCTCTGACATAATCTCTTTAGTGGCTTTATTTTTCACTCCGAGTGCAGTGGAGCTTTTCAAATTACTAGTAAAGCAGCATTCATTCACTTAGACAAAATGAATGGAGCATCTATGGCAAGATTCTGTGGCGGATATGGTAGAGGCTGCAAGGTGACTTCTCAAGAGCATTTGTCATCCCTAAGATGCATTGATCATCTCATACGTGTCTGACACTGTGCTAGAAGCTAGGACTATAAAGATGCACATAAAAGCCCTAAGGGGCTTATCATTTAGCTGGAAAGATCTGGGCAAAGAGAATGATTAATACACAGGGAAGCATGTACAAGGTGCCATTTAATAGGACAAGCAAGTGCTTCAGGCATTCGACTTCTAATGAGCAGTTTTAGACTTTTGGGGACTGTTCAAACATAGATTGTAATAGAGTGAATCTAACTGCATCCATGAATATCAGCATAAAGGTAAATATAGGAGGTCAAGTAGGTATATAAGACTAGATTGTTGACTGATTATGTCCACATCCAGAGTGGACTAAATAAGGAAAGAAAAGGATTGAAAAACCCATCACAGACCAGAGAAATGGTCATGTCTTCATATGTTACAAAGTTGTCCAGTACAGGAGGCACAAGCTCATATCAGCATGTGTTGTGAGTGAGAAATATACCCTGAATTTCTAAGATCGAATATGAGAAAAAAAATGCAAAATGTATCATTAAAAATTTTTGTACTGACCACATATTGAAATGATAATATTTTGGATGCACCGGGTATGGTAAAATCTTAATAAAAGTAATTGTCGTGGATTCTAGGAAACTTAAAATTACATATATGGCTTATATTATATGGCTGTTGGATAGTGCTATTCTACTTGGCCAGATTAGGAACTAGGAATGCTTTATAAATCCTACTTTTTACCAGGTCTCTACTCCGAGTTGTTAGGAAGCTGTAGATTGCTTTATTTCTAAAGCTTGGTCACTGATTTCAAAATGTGTTTGAGGGTCATTGGGTAAGAGAACTAATGCTTACTGAGCACCTACTCTTTTCGGGGCTTGCATATAAGGTAGGTTTCATTATCCTCAGTTCATCGGAGGCTCATTCAAATTAAGCAACTTGTCCTGGTCCATAGCGAGCCAATAGCAGAATTCTAACTCGAGACTGTTCTGCTCCGAAGCAGGTGCTTGTCTCTGCACCCAGCTGTACGCCCCAAGTCCTGCTACTGAACTGGCACTGCCTGAGGACTGGGCTCTTAGGGTGTCACGAGTGCATTTTCATACCATGGAATGGAAAAGAAGACAGTGCAGGGATAAGGAACAAGGGGTTTGTAGTCACCAGTGTGGGACTCTAAGCCTAAGTCTTCTGCTTTGCAGCTGGGCAAATTATTTAACTATTCAGAGATTTGGTTTTATCATTTTGGGATGACAGTAATGTTCTCACAGGCTTGCTGTAAGTGTTAAGTCTGATGATATTTATTAAGTACTTAATGGTGCCTAACAGTGCCACTGTTAGGATTCAGTAGGTGACAGCAGCATATCTAGGACAGGAGGCCAGAGATTGGCCTGTTGGTGCAGGGCCCTGGAGCTTGTCTGATAGGCCTAGAGTCAGGTTAGCACTGTTCTTAATTACCCAGCCATGTGAACTTGAGCCGGTTACTTAACTTCGCTGTGCCCCAGTCACACCTACCTATGAATTGGATTTAATAAAAGTCCCATCCCCATTGTTGTTGGGATAATTCAATGACCTAATACATGAAATATTTGTGAAATACCACCTGGAGCAAAGTAATGGGAAATGACAGCTGCATTGTTGCTTTTGCTGTTGTTAATATTTAGAAGACATTTGCTTTTTAAAATTGTATTTATATTTTTGGCTTTTTGTGTCTTTGAGGTTTTTATTTTTTTTTAAAGATTTCATTTATTTATTTGACAGAGAGAGACACAGTGAGAGAGGGAACACAAGCAGGGGGAGTGAGAGAGGGAGTAGCAGGCTCCCCACTGAGCAGGGAGCCTGATGCAGGATTCGATCCTATGATTCTGGGATCATAACCTGAGCCGAAAGCAGACGCTTAACTACTGAGCCACCTAGGCACCCTTCTTTCAGCCATTTAATTCGCTTTGTTTTCTTTAGTTTAATTTGCTTTTCTGACATTTGCTTTTACAGTTAGGATTCTAAACACTGTACTTTTCTGAATTCACTCTTTCTAGACTCTTTCCATGTAGCTGTTACGTACGTGCTGCCTTTTCATGGTCACTACCCACCCCCCCTCAACCACCTTCTTACTTGCTATAAAAACATGTGTAGGTTTTATCTTGCACACCTCCCTAGGAGAAGGAATAAGTCATTTTTTTTTCACTGTTGAATTCTCAGCATCTAGCAGAATGCCACCCACCTAGTAGGTGCTCAGTAAATTTATTGACTAAATGAGAAACCAGATAACTATGCCCCTGAGATTAATAACATAAATAAAGTTTAACATGTAGTTCTTTTTTTTTTTTTTTTTTTTTTTTTTTTAGTTTTCATTTAAATTCTAGTTAGTTAATCTACAGTGTAATATTAGTGTTAGGTAGGAGTACAATAGAGTGATTCAGCGCCTCCTTGCCTCATCAGGTGCTCATCACACAAGTGCGCCTCTGGGAACCATCAATTTGTTCCCTAGAGTTAAGACTCTGTTTCTTGGTTTTCCTCTGTCTCTCTCTGTCTCTCTTTTGTTTACCCCAATGTTCATCTGTTTTGATCTTAAATTCCACATATGAGTGAGATCATATGGTATTTGTCTTTCTCTGACTTACTTTATTTAGCGTAGTACCCTATATTTCCATCCATGTCATTGCAAATGGCAAGACTTGATTCTTTTTATGGCTCACTAATATTCTATTGTATATATATACCACAACTTCTTTATCCATTCATTAGTTGAAGGACATTTGGGTTCTCTCCATAATTTGGCTATTGTGGTTGAGGCTGCATTGGGGTGCGTGTGTCCCTTTCAATCAGTATTTTTGTATCCTTTGGGTAAATACATAGTAGTGTAATTGCTGGATTGTAGGATAGTTTTATTATTAACTTTTTGAGCTACCTCCATTTTCCAGAGTGTCTGCATCAGTCTGCATTCCTACCAGCAGTGCAAGAGGGTTCCCCTTTCTCCACATCCTTACCAACACCCGTTGTTTCTTCTCTTGTTTATTTTAGCCATTCTGACAGGTGTGAGGTAATATCTCATTGTACTTTTGATTTTCATTTTCCTGATGATCATCGATGTTGAGCATCTTTTCCTGTGTCTGTTGGCCATCTGTGTGTCTTCTTTGGAAAGATGTCTGTTCATGTTTTCTGCCCTTTTTTAATTGAATTATTCATTTTGGGGATGTTGAGCTTTTTTTTTTTAAGATTTTATTTGTCAGAGAGAGGAAGAGAGAGAGCACAAGCAGGGGAAGCAGCAGGCAGAAGGAGAAGCAGGCTCCCCACTGAGCTGGGAGCTGGATGTGGGACTCGATCCCAGAACTCTGGGATCATGACCTGAGCCGAAGGCACATGCTTAACCAACTGAGCCACCAAGGTGTCCCTTTGTTTTTGTTTTTTGGGGTGTTGAGTTTTATAAGTTCTTTCTATATTTTGGACACTAATCCTTTATTGGTTATGTCATTTGCAAATATCTTCTCCCATTCTATATGTTGCCTTTTAGTTTTGTTGACTGTTTCCTTTGCTGTATAGAATCTTTTTATTTTGAATGAAGTCCCAATAGTTTATTTTTGCTTTTGCTTCCCTTGCCTCAGGAGACATATCTAGAAAGAAGTTGATTTGACCAATGTCAAAGAAGTTGCTGCCTGTGTTCTCTAGGTTTCAAGCCTCTCTCTAAGTTTCAGGTCTCTCATTTAGATCTTGAACCCATTTTGAGTTTATTTTGGGGTATGGTATAAGAAAGTGGTCCAGTTTCATTCTTTTACATGTCACTGTCCAGTTTTCCCAACACCATTTGTTGAATAGAGTGTCTTTTTCCCATTGCATGTTCTTTCCTGCTTTGTTGAAGATTAATTGACTGTATGTTTCTGGGTTTGCTATTATATTCTATTGATCTCTGTGTCTATTTTTATGTCATTACCATACTGTTTGTTTTTTTTTTTAAAGATTTTATTTATTTATTTCACAGAGGGAGAGAGATCACAAGGAGGCAGAGAGGCAGGCAGAGAGAGAGAGGGGGAAGCAGGCTCCCCACTGAGCAGGGAGCCCGATGCGGGCTTCAATCCCAGGACCCTGAGATCATGACCTGAGCCGAAAGCAGAGGCATTAACCCACTGAGCCACCCAGGCGCCCACCATACTGTTTTGACTACTATAACTTTATAATATAACTTGAAGTCCATAATTGTGATGTCTACAACTTTGTTTTTCTTTTTCACGTTTGTTTGGTTATTTATTTGGATTCATTCGTGGTTCCACAAAAGCTTTAAGATTGTTTGTTCTAGCTCTGAAAAAATGCTGTTGGTATTTTGATAGGGGTTGTATTAAATGTGTAGATTGCTTTAGGTAGTATAGACATTTTAACAGTACTTGTCTTTCTAATCTGTGAACATGAATGTCTTCCCATTTATTTGTGTCCTCTTCAATTTCCTTCATCAGTGTTTTATAATTTTTGGAGCACAAGTCTTCCACCTCTTTGGTTAGGTTTGTTCCTAGGTATCTTATTATTTTTGGTGCAGTTGTAAATGGGATTGATTCCTTAATTTGTCTTTCTGTTGCTTCATTTTTGGTATATAGAAATGCAACAGATTTACATTACATTTACATTACATTACATTATATTTACATTTACATTGATCATGTACCCTGTGACTTTACTGAATTTGCTTATCAGTTCTAGTGGTCTTTTAGTGGAGTTTTTTGGGATTTCTACAGTGTATCATGTCATCTGCAAATAGTGAAAGTTTTACTTCTTCCTTGCTGATTTGGATGCTTTTCATTTCTTTTTGTTGTCTTAACTTTCAACTCATTAAAATTTAGTTCTTAAATTTTATATGGGCCTAGGTATGCATCTGAAAAATAACAGGCCACCAGTTTCTACTCTCATTTGTTTCTTTTTAGGGGGGCATGGGATTTGGTTTATAGTTATTAACTCTTTGGATATAGGCAGTTAAATATATTGAAGAGACATTTGACAATTGGAATTTTTAAACAATAAAATCAAGGTTCATGTTTCATCCTAGAAAAACATATTAAAATATGAAGTAGTGCTACATTGAAATCAAAACACCAGGATAGCACATTAACCTAGATGATCAGTGTTCTTTCATCAATTATTATTCTCAGGTTAAATATATAAAAACAATTTGTACCTTCCCAATTTGTACCATTCTTCAAGTATGACTATTAACCTTTGTGTATTTTTATTTTTTTTTTTATTTTTTATTATTTATTTATTTATTTAAAAGATTTTATTTATTTATTTGACACAGAGAGAGAAATTACAAGTAGGCAGAGAGGCAGGCAGAGAGACAGGGAGAGGAGGAAGCAGGCTCCCTGCTGAGCAGAGAGCCCGATGCGGGCCTCGATCCCAGGACCCTGAGATCATGACCTGAGCCGAAGGCAGAGGCTTTAACCCACTGAGCCACCCAGGTGCCCGTTTGTGTATTTTTATACCTGAGCTTGGACTTACAAATTTCTGTTAAGTATTTTCAATCCTTGTTTGAGTTGGTGTTTGTTTTTTTTTAAGATTTATTTATTTGAGAGAGAGTGGGGAGAGGGGCAGAAGGAGAGGGAGAGAGAATCTCAAGCAGACTTCATGCTGAGTGCAGAGCCCCATGTGAGGCTCAATCCCATGATGCTAAGATCATGACCCGAGTTGAAATCAACAGTTGGACACTCAAGGGACTGGTGCCCCTCCTTGTTTGAGTTTTTAAAAAAGGAACTAAAAAATAATAATAAAAAAATAAAAAAGGAATTTAATATCTAAAAATTTTAATCCCAAATGTTTGTAGAAAGTTTATGTGTATACACAGACACACACACACATTCCCACCTTCTATACACACATACAGATGTTAACATTGAGAATTTAATATAAATCACATATTTAAGAACAAGTATAAAGTAATTTAGCTATGACCTTGGGCAGTAGGCGTTAGGAATTCAGGAGAGTTCTTTTTCTCATGTTTCTAAATCCTTTGTCTAATGAGTCTACCAACAGAGGCTTTTATTTATAAGGAATTAAGTGGAAACTGCTAAAGCAGTCCTGATAATATCCACCTGCTTTCCTGTTATTAAAGAACCTTGTAGCACAGTGGACTAAACAGCCTAATCTCACCTATTTTATTTCTAGTATAACTTTACGGGCTAGTGACAAGTCTGTAGTCATTTAAGAGGCTTATTTAGGCATTAAATACCCAGGAAGGGTGAACTCTGAATCATTTTAAGACAAACTAACAAAGAAGATGTGAAAAGTACCATGGGGCCTAACTGCTAAATTCTAAGAGTCTGTCCAAACATTAGCATTTTCATAGTGCCAGCAAATGCATCTGCACGATGCTGAAGCTTGCAGCCTTGTGCCCATAGTTTGGGAAGGGCTCATTACTAACTGGGTCATGTTTCAGGACAGCACCTCAGATGGCACCGCATCCAGCTTGTGCTAAAATAATACCAAATAATACCAGCCTCACTGCCGTGCCTGGCTCCTATGCACGCTCTCCCCATGTTTGCCAAGGCATAGGACATCCTCCTTGATTTCCATCTACACCCATCATGTTGCCTTTCTTCAACTTTTTTTCTTACCTTTTAAGTTTACTCTAGATTCAGATTTTACCTGATTAAAAATGTTAGGGACAGAAATAAAAGGACAAGCATGGTAATTAGTTCATAGCGTCACACTGTTTAGATGGCAAAGCCTTAGGAAAATTTCTACACTCAGCAAGACCTGTCTTACTGCTACTCTTCCCTTAAATGAAATGAAATGAAACAGCTCCTCCTGAAGTAGATTGACAAAAAAGGTTTTTGTTGTTGTTGCACCAGGTTGAGTCCTACTTTACAAGCAAGCTGGCCTTCATTTCTCCTGGGGTAGGGGTGCTATCGATTAGAAGCCTTAAAGAGACCACAGTTTTGGCATATTTTTCAAACTCTAGTGTGTGCAGAGGGATGCCCGCAGAGGCCTTTCTTACTAGGCTGCGAAATGGTGGTTGGCTTTGTGACTAAAGCCAGTCTTTCTTCTCCAGTCCAAGCAGATGGGTGAGAGTGAAAGTTGTGAGTGTGATGGGAGGTGGTTCACTCCCCTTCACGGTAACCCTCGAGAAATCCGCAAGGAGGACACCTGGTTGTGTTCAGAGGTGGTTCCCCAACGCATTGGCCTGTAATTGAAGAAAACTGCCCTCATTTCTACTTCTCTTCACCAGATTTCAAGATGGTGATTTCAAGAAATCACCAGATTTCACATGATTTCAAGGTGTGGAAATGCCCTGGAGCTATCCTATTTCAAACTTCTCTGAACTCATCAGGAGCTTCTCCACTTAGAAATTGAATTTTTACAATGATCTCTGGTGGAAGAAATCTAAGTTTATATTCCACCCCCAGCATCTCCTTTAAATGACATCTGTTTTACTCTTTCTGCTACTTCTGTTTGTTATGATGCTGGTCATTTACATCTAAGGACCATGTTTTTAGATTTTTTTTTAACCAGGCTTTATCACTCTTTATTCTCAACTGATAAAAACCATTCTAGTTATTGGTAATCTTCTATGAAATGAAATTTAAAATACATTTTATCTTCCTATCCTTTATGAAGATAAGAATATTACACCATGTTGCACAGATTAAGCATATGTGAATAATGTTTAAAAGCAAATATAACTGATTCTGAAATTAGTTTAATGCAGGGTTATTGATATGCACACTCATCATTGTATGAAGAATGTGGGATAGTAGAAAATGTCCAGGCTTTGGGATCAAACCACTCTTTTGACTGGTTAGAGTTAGGTCTGAGTTAGAATCCTGGCTCTGCCAATTACATGTTTTATGAATTTGGGCAATTGACATAAACTCTCAATGTCTCAGTTTTCTCATCTATAAAATTGGCATACCAATATTTATTTTTTCAGTGTTGTTGTTGATTATTAATGCCATATGCAAAGTTACTAGCTTATAGAATGGATTCAACAAATGATTGCTCAAAAGTAAGTAATGCAGAGATATCACTAATTCTGATATTTTGTTTGTGTCAAAGTTTTCCAGATTTTGCATCTGCACTTCTTTAATTTGTTTAACAAACGTTTGAAGAGACTCTATTATGTTAAAGGTTCTGAGGACTCCTAAAAACTCTTAAGGGAAATTTATGCCTTTATAAGAATGATCAGCTTAGCAAAACAGTTTTTAAAATAACTTTGATGGCCAGCTTTCTAAAAAGAATGGCACATTTTCTTGTCTTTGGAAATATTGACAATGCAGGGCCATTACTATGATCATTATTTATTGTACTGAGATGTACTGCCATGATTTTCCAATGGTATGCAGGTGTGAAAGGATCTTTTGTTGTTAGACTTCTTGAATCTTACCATTTGGTGTTCATATTTGCTCTGTCCCTTAATGTTCTTAGTGTACTTCCACTTTTCAACTTTATTTTAATTAATTTTAAAAATTCAGCAGAGTTAAAAAATAAATAAGTAAATTCAGTATAATTCATGGACAGTGTTGTATTAGTTTCAGGCATACGATGTAGTGATTGAGCAATTCTGTGCACTACTCAGCTCATCCCAGTGAGTGTGCTCATAACTCCTTCCGCCTGTGTCCCCCATCCCCTGACCTCCCCTCTGGTCATCACCAGTTCCCTATATTTAAGAGTCCGGGGTTTTTTGTTTATTCTTTTTTCTTTATTCATTTGTTTTTTATAGTCTACATATGTGTAAAATCAAATGGTATTTGTCTTTCTCTGACTGACTTATCTTACTTAGGATTATACCCTCTAGTTCCATCCCATTGTTGTTGCAAATGGCAAGATTTCAATTTTTTTATGACTGAATAATATTCCATTATATATATGTGTGTGTTTGTACATATATATAAACACACGCACATCCCATATCTTCTTTATCCATTTATATATTGATAGACAGTTGGTTGCTTTCATATTTTGGCTATTCTAAATAATGCTGCAATAAACATAGGGGTACATATATCTTTTGGAATTGATATTTTTATATTCTTTGGGTAAATAGTAGTGAAATTACTGGATAATTCTATTTTTAATTTTTTGAGGAATCTCCATGCTGTTTTCCACAGTAGCTGCACCAGTCTGCATTCCCACCAACAATGCAGAATTCCTTTTTCTTCATATCCTCACCAACATTTGTTTTTTGTGTTCTTGATTCTAGCCATTTCTTACAGGTGTGAGGTGATGTCTCATTGGAGTTTTGATTTGCCTTTCACCGATGATGAGTGAAGTTGAGCATCTTTTCATGTGTCTGTTGGCTATGTATCTGTATGTCTTTGGAAAATATCTATTCATGTCTTCTGCTCATTTTTTAATTGGATTATTTGGTTTTTTTGGTGTTGAGTTGTAGATTTTTAATATTTCATTATCTATACCCCAGATTTTGAAAACACGTTAAAAGCTAAATGCTTCTTTAAAGGGATTTAAAACTTTTTGAGGGTATTAATTCAATAGTAACTGAGTCTTATCTCTTATAATGCTTCACTTTAAATTACTAAATCTACCTCATTGAAGTATTTTTCTTTTAATATTTAGGAGGAACATTCTGGTGGTATGAGGGCTTTACTGAAAGTAATGTAATAATATGAGGGAAATGTGGTAAAGTAGTCAAGAGGTCAGTCTTAGAAGTCTTAAAAGACAGAGTTCAAATCCTGTCTCTGCCATTTACTAGTTATTTGACCTTGATGAGCAAGTTCCTCGGCCTTGCTAAATATTCCGTTTTTTCTTCTGTTAAATGAAAATATGAGTAGTACCTACCTCATAGGCTACTGAAATTAATTAAGTAATACATTTAAAAGTAATACAATTAATATAATTAAATCACAATGCCTAAGACATAGTAAGAATACAGTGAATTATAGTGAAAATGGTGTAGACATTGATGTTATGTTCTTTGGTGCTTAGAAGTCTGATATCGGCACTATATCTAAATTTCTTTATATGCTACAAGGACATTTCACCTCAGAGCTACCTGTCATTTACTAGTACCTCTTATTGTATGATTTAAATTATGTGCTACAAAGAAAAATACACTTAAGGAATGTATTTCTCACATACTGAATGAAGAGCAATTGCATTTAACACCTGCCTTCTTTGTATTTACTGAATGGCATTTTCTTTAGAGGGATAACAGCTTGCTGTGTGGAGTTTGGGTCTCTTTTTTCCTTGGATGCTTTTCTGCATACCAGCCCCTCTCCCAACCTTGGGCCCTTGGTGGAGGTGTGGGTGGAGCATGTGAGACTTCAAGTACCAGGCTCCCAGGTAACAGAACACTCATCAGATCAGACTGGGCTCCCACACGGCTATAAGGTTGCCTGCTCACCTGCACAGAAATGACGAAGGATAAAAACAGCCCTGGGTAAGTGGAATCTCCCAGCTCCCTCTGTTGTTACTTCCTCTGTTAGTATGCAGAAACGTTTCCTCGTTCCATTATCAAATAGATCTCTTATTTCTGTACAAGTGGAAAATCAAATCTTTGTGTTTGTGGGACCAAACAGATGGATTTCTGTTGCCATTTGTTTCCTGGTGAAATGGGACCACGAACAAGGCAGCCGGCCAAAGTCATAGGTATTATAGAAAGAGAAAACCTTTCTGACATGCTTGGTTTGCTATATCCATTCCATCTGATCCCTTTCGAAAGCTTAGTGCTGGGTAATTTTTGAATGATGTTTTGCCTGTTTTTATCTCAGCACTACCATTTACTAACACCTTTTACTGTGTACTTGAAAGGGCATGGGGAGATCATCACCCTTTTTACTTTCCATTAAAACTATTATAAGCACTTAATATATATTTCAGTATGTTCTGTGGGGCTTACATTATTTAAAATCGTTTTTTAAGTAATTACTTGAAAAAACAAGTCATGAAAATTTTTGTCTACATTTTTCTGAGAATAATAGTTTTCTGAGTACGTTGTGTTTTAAACCAACAATGGTGTAGGTCTAGCAACATAGAAATCTGCTTTTCAATTGTTTATCAGCAGTGGTAGATGTCCATGTGTTGCTTTGGAATAGTGAATACAGCAGAGGTGCAGAAACTCATCTCCTACCCTCAGAAGTAAAGTAAATTCCCTTTACACGCTAATTGTCCTTTTTTTTAACTATAAAGTTTGCATTTTCTTTTTTGTTATTTTGGTAAGATGTAGTTAATAGTATTGATATTTTAAACATTATTTAGGTATCAAAATTATCTTATAGTGTTACATTGTTTTAAATAATTAAACCTTTTTTCCCTTCTGATATGGAGTTTTCAAGTGGGGGAAAAAAAACATCGGGAGAAAAAAACCGTAATTTTTAAAACTTGAGTATTTAACCAGATTACTTAATTAGCATTCTGCTACCTGGCTTGACATTTATAGGTGACCATGAATTTGCATCTTGGAAGCCAGAAAACCACAATCATCTGGGAACTTAACTAAAAATATATAGATTTTGCTTGAATTAAAAAGATAGTTGGGGGTTAAAATTTCCTAATTAAGAATTAATCTGCTTCAGCAGATGTTACCATTTTGATCACTTTTGATTCTTTGTTTAATAATGAGAAAAACTTGCAGTTCTTGCCTTCCTTCCATCAATGTTTAAATGAGGAAAACTATCCAAAGTTCTGAGCCAAAAGCAGGAAGCCACACTGAATATGCTTTAGTCACAAAACTGGTGGAGTTTCCCAGGAACCTTAGCAAATTATTTCTTCAGATAGCCCCCACTTATACTAGAAAATGATATTTATTGTTTAATATGAGCCACTATTCTGTGTGCTTTACGTGTATCAGCAGTTATCACAACCACTTCTTCCATGAGATTGGTGTAATAATCCCTCTTGTACTGAGTAGTACACTGAGGTATAAAAAGAGTAAATAGATGTCCCGGTCTTACACAACTAGTAAAGGGTGGCAGTAAGGTCAATCATAGCTTGGTAACATTAGAAAAATTATAAACAAATTCAGATCAAGACTAATTTTGAAAAATTCCACTTACACTTTCTCATTAGGTATTCAAATTACAAAATATGTGCTTATTCATGCAAATAAAATAGTATAAAAATATACAAGGAAAAAATTATGTCACATCCCCTTTCTAAACATATTCTCCTGGCAGTAGAGATTATCCTTCCACATTTTTGTTCCTACTTAAACAACGCTTGTATATTCTCCCACATGCATGCATATTTTAAATAAAAGTAGAAACATACTGTGAATGGGGTGCCTGGGTGGCTTAGTCGGTGAAGGGTCTGACTCTTGGTTTTGATTCATGTCACGATCTCAGGGTCATGAGATTGAGCCCCATGTCAGGCTCTGTGCTGAGCATAGAACCTGCTTAAGATTCTCTCTCTGTCCCTCCCCTCTGCTCGCATATGCTCTCTCATTCTCTCTCTGTCTCTTTCTCTCCCCAAATTACGTCACAGTAGAGTGATGCTTACTCCAGACCAGTGGAGTTATAGCTCAGCTTTGCATTGGTGCATAGTATTTCATGAGATGAATGAGCCATAATTTATTCATGCTATGATGGATGTTTGAATGATCAGTTGTCTAAGAATTTGAAATAGATACCTGACAGAGTGAGATGAGCCTGGTGCTTTAACCAAAGCTAAGGTGTGATTATGAAGACATTCCTCATAATATAGTTTCTTAGCAATTACTTGATCAAAATTATGCCTGGCCACATCCCAAGGGCACATTTCTTAAAATGCTCCCCATCACCTTAAAGGCTATAAGGGATCTCATCATGTTTGTCTCTATGCAGTATCTTCAGTTTAGATTCTTTAAAGCAAATCAGAAGGACTTTAAGAAATATAAAAGTAAGGAAATTTCCATATAATGTTAAGTTTTTACTGACAAGACAAAAAAAACAAAAACCCACTAAATCGTTGCTGTTCTAAACTTTGGATTGAAAAGGAGAAACAGAAGCAATTAAAACAGTAAACAAGGACAAGAAGCTCTGAGATAAACACATTGCCTGGGATATGTTTTGTTAAGAATATGCTTCCCATAGCTGATACAACAGTTTACTCTGTACAACAAGCTAAGTCTCATGCCTCCTTTGGCACCAATCAGTATTTCATGTAGAGCAAGCAGACATCTCTAAGCCATCCTGGGACCTCTTGAGCATAGATTATTCCTTAAATACATCTGTGTTGTCATTTCATAGAGCTCTTAAAGAGTGGGTTTTTTTTCTTTTTTAGTTTGAAAACAAAGCTACTCTATAGTGATTAGTATTTCTCCTTTGTGCCTCAGAAAACTAATTCCATTTTCTTATTTCTCAAGAATAAGCAGCTCATTGAATTGTTTCTGTCGCTTTTCCTGCTTTTGAAGCTGAAGCAAGTTTGCTTATCTGGCAACGTTCTGGAGAGCAGGAAAAAGGGTGCCTGGGTGGCTCAGTGGGTTAAAGCCGCTGCCTTCGGCTCAGGTCATGATCTCAGGGTCCTGGGATCGAGGCCCACATCAGGCTCCCTGCTCAGCAGGGAGCCTGCTTCCTCCTCTCTCTCTGCCTGCCTCTCTGCCTACTTGTGATCTCTCTCTCTCTCTCTCTCTCTCGCTCTGTCAAATAAATAAATAAATAAATCTTTAAAAAAAAAAAAAAAAGGAAAGCAGGAAACATACTCAGTACTGTTTCTATCAAGAACCAGGAACTGATTCTTTGTGCTCCTATGGAACCCATCAAAGCTGGAGGAGCTTGACTTTATTCACATCTTAAATGTCTTAAGAAAACAGTTAATATTCTGTTTATTCACTCAGGCTTGGTACCAAAAAAATATGCTCTTGAGGTGATGACAAGAATACAATCATCTGAGAACGTGAGTTTTAACTCTGGTACTGTGAACATTCTGTTCTGGACCATCTGGCATCTAGAGCCACATCTGAGTGCATAATATTAGAAATCTTACAAATATATATACTGGCTCTAATGTAAATATATATTTTAGTTATACAGATGAATTCCACCCGCTTAGAAACAAAAACTTGTTTAGAAAACACATCAAAGTGGTCATTCTTTAAACATATACTATTTAGATGCAAGGATTTGTTCTGTAATTTTGACATTTTGAGAAACTAGGTACACATAATCATTCACTTCAAAGCCAGTTCAGTTGTAAAGCAATTTATATAAAGTAACAGGATTTTTTTTTCCTTTTCTTTTTTCAGATAGTTTTGATGATGTTGAAATATGCTGATGGGAACATTAATGATTTAAAATAGCACAAAAAATTGAATAAAAATAACACAAAGAAACAAAGTTTATATAATATAAAATTTTATTTGTTTATTAGAAATGCTAGTATATATTGAGACTAGCAATAAAATTTTAAGTATTGTACACATATCTGTAATTTACTTCAACATAGATTTTTTTAGCTTTTTTTTGGCAAGGCTTTTGACTTTTGTTATAAAAAGATGAAAAAAATGAATGAAACATGATACTGCTCTCCAGAGTTTTACAAGCTAGTGGGTAAAACTGAGTTACACATGTAAATAACAAATATGGAATAACATCAGAAAGGCTGGGATGTGCTCAAGCAGCTGGGGTGGGGGCAGCTAAAACCACATGTGGACATGGGGTTATGTGGGGGAAGGGAGCACACTTTACTAGATGCCTGCTGTGTCCACAGTTCAGGGTCCCAGAGTCTACCAGATATCTCTAAACATTTCTTATGTGGAGCACACAAACCACGGTCTAGCTCCTGATTTATCTGCATTTGATTTCTTCCTTGGAATGTCATGTGTTTAATCAAAGACTCAGGACAAAGAAGTGGTTCATTCTTCAATGGTAATTTTAAAATTATGTCGGATGGGTACTGACCTAATATCCCAAAGAGAAGATGATATTAGCTGAATTTTGTATGCCCTGGCAGTTTCTTAAATTTGTGAAATCCATGTAACTCTGAACTCAAAAACAGCACTATTTTAAAATCTATTCTATAAACATGACAGCAAACCAAAATGTTGATGTTAAAATAATCATATATATATATATGCATATATATACACATACATATATATACACATACATATATAGACATCTAAGTATCTATATGTATATATCTTTAAGTATACTATGTTCAGAAATATAAAAGAGAAACTGAATAAACTGGAAATTTTCCCCGTATTTTATCTTTATAAAAAAGGATCGTTAGACCACTATCTGTAGATACCTTCCCTATTATGTTGAACTGTATCATGGAATAATTCTGAAAAAAAGAGCAACCCAGTCTCCTTGATATTGTACTTGTAAAGGAATAAAATTTTAAATTGGTCACCAATTTACTGCTCCTGGAATCTTGCCTTTTCAGAAGCATTCTCAATTAATCGTATACTTTAATAGGACATATTAGTAATCACTTCCCTTGATTTTTATCATTTATTTTTTAAAATATTTTATTTATTTGAGAGAGAGAGAGCACAGAAGCAGGGGGGAGTGGCAGGCAAGGGAGAGGGAGAAGCAGGCTCTCTGCTGAGCAGGGAGCCCGATGCAGGGCTCAATCCCAGGACCCTGGGATCATGACGTGAGCCGAAGGCAGACACTTAACCGACTGAGCCACCCAGGCACCCCTTTATAGTTTATTTTGAAACTTGATGAAAACTCTTTTCAGAGTTGATTTTATGTGTAATCCAATTTAGAGTCACAAAATTTTTCAAAGGTCTATTTAAATGAAATGAAATATAAGCAATCCTTTAGTGGGTCTATAGTGCTCTAGAATTAAATTGAAGCATCCATATATCAAAAATTACTCCAGATATTCTTTGCTCTTTCTCAGCTCTGTGTTTTTCCGCCGTGCCCTTTTTCTTGCAATGTCTAACTTGTGGGCTCTTTGTACTACTTCTACAAGCCTCTGGTCAGATGTGACTCCGCCTTGGAGATTGTTCCCATCTCTGGGCATTGCTTCCAATTTGAGCTCTCCCAGTGCCTACCTTGGCCTTTACTGCACATAGTCACATCGGTATAATCACATCACCTCTTGATCTCTCTCTTTCTTCACCTGGGAAGACTCAATTCTTTGAATTCCTAGGGCTTAGCACAGGGCCTTGTCCTCCGTGTTGGACAATTTCAGGCCAAAGTGTATATACCACTTTGAAAGTAAAAAATCTGTTTGGTGATTAAATGACTCTCAAATGCTATACTGTATTTCCACCAATGTCAAGGCAGTTTAAATTATCTGCTGGTTTCCTTTGATCAAGAACTATGAGCAGTGGGAATCATGTTGCTTAAATCCTCTTTCTTTCTCTGCCTGTGGCATGCCTTAATTCGGGCCCCCATTGCATCTTATGCAAACTATTTCAAGATCTTCTCTGTACCAGCAGTCCCCTTTCCTGCCTTCCAGCCTTTATATCAGTGCTAGAGCTAAGTTGCCTCAAAACAGATCTCATTATATCATTCCTGCCCTTAAAACCCTAAGGAGGGGCTTCCTATATAACGCATAGTTCAGACTTTCAGCCCCACATCAAGACTGTAAGCTGGGGGCAGTGTGAAATTAGGGGTGTGTCACATTTTGCTCATCATTACAGCCCCAGCACCTGCTGTAGACTGTGGCAGATCAGGCATGCAGTGCCATGCCAAATAAGCTATTTCATCAAATCTAAGATGTCCATGATCATGAAACATACCATTTCTTATGTACCACTAAGGAAAAAGAATCTGCAAATTAAATTATGGCACAATTCTTTCTTTCTTATATCCCTTTGAGTTTTAATTTCATTCTTCCGACAGACTTTTCAGACTTCTTGAGGAAAGGAAAAAAAAAAGTTTTTATTATCTGTCACTTCTGTGCATAAGTAAAAAACAAAATATAAGCAAAATAAATTTAATTAAGGTTAAGTTGATCTTACAACTTTTTAGTGAAAGCCCGACTTTTCTGAATCTCTTTCTGTGTCTGAGTCATTGATAGCCATGTGTCGTGCCACATAATATTGTTCTCCCATCAGGAGTATTTGTGGTGAAACACCTCTTAAAAGAATCTTATTCCAAGCTGCTGGCGTCCATTTTGCAAGTTTTTACGCGCATTCACAGGGATGGCAATATCATAACTGCCACCCACCCGATGGCATCCTCATTCCGAAGGTGTTAGAGGTTAAAAGAATAAAGCCCATCTCAGAACTGATGAAGTGAGTGAATTGTGTATGGACTGAGTGCTAGCTGCTATGACTCTCTCCAGCCTACACTTCAGTCTGTTCTCCCCTCCACTCAATCCCACACACTCTTTCACCAAACTACAAGACTTTGTGAACACAAATAGATACTTTTGTAGCCCTGTGCTTTTGCCCTCATTCCTACTTACTGTGCATGAAATTTACTTCTCTATTCTCAAAGCAACACTAGCCTTTCATGATCCAATTTAAATGCCATCTCCAAGCCCGCCTTCCTTGCTTCTCCAGGTGATCTCAGTTTCTGCCTCTTTGGTGCCTTCTGAGCACTTTGTATACACTTATTTTAACACTTAGCACATTTTTTGTGACTGCATGGACAAAGATAAGAACCAGCTATGTGGTGTTTTTCTCTGTACTCTTGATGCTTGCAGTTATTTTCCAGTTAAACTTGAATAAACACAGTGTGATGTATCCCGTTCCTCTCTTTGCCTGGGGAGCAGCGGTATGGAGTGAGAGAACATTGTTCCACGGTTGTCCTGGGAGGACTTCTGATACTGTTACTTTTATATGACTGGTGCCCTCAGCGAAGCATCATCTGATAAAGGACTTGTTATTTTGCTTTAGTCAGAATATTTAAGTTCTGCCTTGGTCAAGGACTACATTTTACAAAACAAACAAAGTGAGAACTCACCCAATATTTGGATATGTTTTATCAGTATTGTACAAACTATTTGATAAACAGTTATTTATATCTTCATAACTTTTGTACTAAAATGATCAGATCAGAGCCTGAAAAAAGAAGCAATTTTAGTAACTTTAGGAGCACATTTAACGTCTTATTTGAAATTTTGCCTATTGATAAAAACATTAGCCAAGGTCAGATACCTGTCTTTTAAAAGTGCTTTCTCCTTTAACAAGTGTCAAAGAGTCTGTGTCCAAATCCCTAATATTAGCCATGACTCATTCTATTTATAGATGTTACTGTAATTCTCGAAGAGATCCTGACAAAGGAACAGGTGGTGACTGCCTGGGACAGTGTCACTGAAAATGTTGTCTGGTCCGACCTGCGTCTTTCACAGGGGATACTGGATAGAAATGCCAGAGCTTCGGAGTCTTAGGGTTCTGGATAATTCCTATAGACACAGAAGTTTGAGGATACGTGTTTTTAGATTATGATCCCCTGAATCTGATACCACAGAAGATACATTTAGTGTTTTCCTGATAGACCTAGACTAACTCCCAAATTCCAATAGGGATTTTTTCTTCTGGGCTTTAAAAGTCATTGTTGTCAGGTCCCATAATTCAAAAACTTTGAAAATTACTTTCCACAATATTTTCATCACTGGTTGTTTTTACTATTAAATGGTGTAAATGTAATGGCATTTCACTTCAATCTCCTAAGCAATGGAGTTAATAACTGACTTGGAGTACAGATAGAAGAAAGAACTAAAAAAAGATCATTTTGTATTCTTTTTTTTTTTTTTTTGCTTTCCAGAGGAAATGATCTGTGATATAGAATTAAATAGAGAATTTTTTTAAAAAACGCACAAAAACTGAGTCACTGCAAGCCCTAAGAAAGAGAGATGTGAGTCATCCTAGGTCACCCAGAGGATGGAGACAACAGGAATAGAATGCAAATATTGTCCTTCCTTACTATACCCACTTCCTGCTTCCTCTGATGCTTCTTAAATCTGTTCCTTGAGTCATATGATCAAGCTCACAGCTTTCACTAAGGATTTTCTGAGCTTCTTCTAGCATATTTGACCAGAAGCAGATAAATATTTGCCCCCCAAAAAGCATTGGATTATTTACACAATAACGAGGAAACTTGAAAAAAAATGATGAAATAATTGAATTTGAGTAAATCTAGTCCCATTGTCTGGTTTTATTGATAAAATAATTATGTTGCAAATTAATAGCATCAATATAGTTTGAAGGAAAGAGACAAACTGAATCCATCTTGAGGGCTACTGTAGGTTTTTTTTTCCCCCCACATCACAGTTTCACCTGCATTTCTTCTTTGTAGCCTTTGTGGCATCCAGAACATCCATCCACAATAGATTCCATCACAATAAATTAGGCAGCTGTTTGATTGTCTTTGGAACCTTGTTAATCTCTCCACCCAGACCCTCTTACAGGCTGGATTCTTATCAGACTCCCATGTCAGCCAGGGATAAGAGACGAATGGGGACTCAGGAATTCAAGAGACCAAAAAAGTACATGTGTGTGTGTGTTTCTTGTAAATTGCAGTTGTATTTATTCTGAGCATTTTGCATAAAGATGCATCACTAACTGACCGCTAATTAAGTGGCTAAGATATCTGACTGGCACCATTTTTATCACATTTTTAAGACACCTTTAATAAAAATTTTCAGTCTTTCTCCACCTTTTGACTAGGATTTACTCATTTCATATTTACTTACTGATTATAGCAATTTACTACCTACCTCCAATGTGCCAGTCACTGCATCAGGCTCTTGGACTCAGGTGAGCAAGCACTACTTCCTTCCAGCCACCGTGCTTTTCTACTAGCATAGCCTGGGCTTGTGGCACCAAAGGTTAGCAGTAACTGTCTTTCTTCCTGTCCCCATCTGTAATTAACTAACCATTTTCTGTCTTACACAGCAGCCTTTCACTAGGGAGAAGGTGGGCCAACATCTTGAAAGGCCGAGGACCTAGCATAGCTGCTGTTCGTTTAGCTCAGTGTCTGTAATGACATGGCCTCATTAATCCATGCCAGGTTTTTCCTGTTGCATCGTTGTCACAGTTTGTATTTCTTCACTAAAAATAATCTTTTTTTTTTCTTTTTAGATTTTTATGTATTTATTTGACCGAGAGAGAGAGAGATCAGAAGCAGGCAGAGAGGCAGGCAGAGAGAGAGGAGGAAGCAGGCTCCCTGCTGAGCAGGAAGCCTGATGCGGGGCTCGATCCCAGGACCCTGAGATCATGACCTGAGCTGAAGACAGAGGCTTTAACCCATTGAGCCACCCAGGTACCCCTAAAAATAATCTTTTAATTTAATAAAAGAAACTGCTTGTGATCTAGTGAAGGCTGCCTGAAAAATGACAGCATGGTTAATCCTCACTATTCACCCAGTGCCACTAGCCAGCTGTGTGGCATGTGGTAAAAGTCAAGGGGGAGGGTAGAGCATTTCTAGGTGTCTCTTTCCTTCTAGCTGTAGAGTTGATGGTCACCTGACTGTAGCAGGTGCATATTGAGTGCCCGCTTGCGGCTAGGTATGAGAGATGCAGTGGTTGACAGAACAGAAATGGTCCTAGCCTCGTGGATGCCAGTCTGTCATTTGCAATTTACTCTAAATTTACCTTTGACACCAACACTTACAAACAGGGCCTTCACAACTTGACAGTGACCCAAAGGATAGGTCACTGAGGATATTTTTGTGCCTGGAAATATCTGCAGAGCCTTTAAGGACACTATCTGAGACTGCCACTGTCAGTTTCCAAGGGCAGGATCAAATACCACCATCATCTTTTTATGTATAAGAAATGTAACTCGCCGTACCCAGTGTTCTGCTTCCAGTTACCTGGGGACGGTGTGGAAAAGAGCACAGTGGATTCTAATGAGCCTCAAAGACCTGGGTTGTTTCCTGCATGCTGTTGTGGAGCATTTGGAAAACATCTACACCAAGTCAAGTGATAGGGCCACCCTGTAGCCTTGGTTTCAGAAGCATTTCTAATGGTGGCTACAGGGCTTTAAAACGCAGTCCTCTAAAGATGGCTAACCCCTGTGCCTCGTGCCTGGGCAAAATTAAGTACATTTTTAAAAAATTATTATCATTTAATAAAAGTAAGTTAATTATACTGTGCTAGGATGTTTCAAAGCTTGGGCTTCTCCCTAATATGTCTCATTAAGGAAAAAATTTACTATAAGACAAAATCCTTCCCTGTGCTCAGAATATACCAGGCATATCCACTGGCCTAAGACAGGTGACTGACAGATGAACCAGGGCGATTCAGATATTTCCTAGATGCAGGTGTATGATATTTGCACTATGAAATGTATTCAGAAAGGCTGACACTTCCCCTTGTCTTGCACAGCAGAGATTTCAGACTGATCCTGGGCTGTCCCTTTCTGCCTCTTTTGAATTTATGCCCCCCCCCCTACACACTGTGGTAGGGTTATTGTAGAGATGTAAAGTTTTTACCACGGAGCCACTAATGGCTTTGCAATGAAAATGCTATGAACTTTGATTAAACAAGTTTTAGTTTTCTATGTCCTTAGTTAGCCTGTGTAAATTAGCCCCTACCAAAGAAATATAGAAAAGGAGCTAGGTATCTTGTAATAACTCTACAAATAAAATATCCGAGAGTGATATCAAATGATTGAGCATACTAAATGTGTGTGTGTGTGTGTGTGTGTGTGTGTGTGTGTGTGTGTGTGTAGTTGTGACCTTGGGGAAAAATATGTAACTTTTCTCTTTACTGTGTACTTTGTGTAAAAGGAAAAGCAACCCATACTATCCCTAGTTTTATAGAAGTCCATTTAGGTTCCTCTATCATTACTGATGGACAAACATCATTGTTGTTGTTGTTGTTATTATTATTATTATTATTATTATTATTATTTGAGAGAGAGTAGGGGAGGGGCAATGAGAGAGGGAGAGAGAATATCAAGCAGGCTCCATGCCCAGTGTGGAGCTCCATCTCACAACCCTGAGATCATGACGTGAGCCCAAGTGAAGAGTTGGACACTTAACTGACTGAGCCACCCAGGGGCCCTGATGGGCAGACAATTATTAAAGTCAATTCTAAACTATAAATTTAGAATCCTGAAAGAGTATAAATTCTATCTTTAATGGGACATTGAGGAATTTTATGAAAGCATGTTATTATCATGGGTCAAACTGCTTATAAGGAATTCCACTTAAAAACAAGTTGTTTTATAAAACCTATAATAATAACCTATGAGAATAATAAAACTAGTAATAAATTTTTTTAAAGATTTTATTTATTTATTTGACAGAGAGAGAGATTACAAGTAGGCAGAGAGGCAGGCAGAGAGAGAGGAGAGAGGAGGAAGCAGGCTCCCCGCTGAGCAGAGAGCCCGATGTGGGCCTCGATCCCAGGACCCTGGGATCATGACCTGAGCCGAAGGCAGAGGCTTTAACCCACTGAGCCACCCAGGCGCCCAAAACTAGTAATAAGTTTTGAGGAAGAATATGTCAAGGATATTTAACATATTTTCTCAGTTTCCAAGAGCTAACTTAACACTGTACAGCTGAACTCCACTAGTAATCCCCAAACTTACCTTTAATTACTTCTTTTAACATACTTCACCTGCGGAAGGGTTCTAAAATCATGGGTCCGGACTCAGCATTCAGTACAGTGGTCTGTTAGCAATGTCTGCCATGGGCAAGGCAATAGAAATTGTGGCATACGTGACCTGTACTTGATAATCCTATAAATTCCTACCACAGTTATTATTAGTATCAGATAATGGAGTATTTAATTTTACTAGGATTATTCTGTGTACTTTTAAAATTAAATATCTCCAACGAAGAAAGTTACCATACATTATACTACTTTGTTTTTTTCTGTAGGTGCTGGTCAAATTTGGGGTACATAGTCCTTACTCAAATATATATTGACTTGGTTAAACAATACAATCAAATGGCATTCAGCTCTGCTTCCATAAGCTTGTATAAAGTCTCACAGAGAAAAACTTTACTTAGGACCTGTATATATACAGGTTAATATATAGAAGATACTTAGTGTATTTACATAAATATATATAATTATGCATTATATATTTTATATTATATACTTATTAAATATAAATTGATATGATAAATTAATGAGTAAGTATATATTAAGTTAATATAAAATGTATATTCATTATATATTATATGTATATTTAAGATAGGAAGAAGTTGAACAAGCAGTTCCTTCCTTTAGCCTGAAGGAAAGAACACTAGGGAGACATAGCCAAGCACATATATTTGAGAATCTGTTTGTCCAGAGCAATTGCACCAAAGGAAGTTGCTCCTTAATGAGTGTGAATCAGATCTGACTAATACCATAATTATTCATTAACACCTATAAGAAAACATCTGAAGATAGTACATGAACTGTATTTTTGAAGCTTATGCTTAGAGAAAAGGGTACTGAGTTGGATACTGATGGATTTATTTCCTTTTTATTATTCATTTTTTATTTAGTCGTATTAATGTATTTTTATAATACAAGAAGATCTTAGGTGATCTCAGAGACAGGTTTTTGTTGGTTGATTGGTCTACTGGTCTGTTTTGTATGCCTCAAAAGTATTTTGGGAAAATTAATGATCAGTTTCAGAAAATTTTGTCTCTAAATAATTTAGCAAAATTAAAGTCATTTAGAGAAATGAAGTGAGATTTTTCAGTTTTATGTTTACATCCCTACAATAATCTTTATTAACCCTTAAAGGTTTATCTGATTTTTAAACTGTAGGCAACGTGTAAAAACATAAATGAAATATTGTGTTGAATTCATAATTGCAATTTCTGCATTGAATGTGTTACTTTATTTACCCCCCTCTGTTTTCGTCATTACCTGTTCATATATACTTCAGTCCTTGTGGCCAACGTTGGGAAAACACGTGCTTCTCTGAGTGAACAGCAAATACAAGACTTGGATAAACTATTTAAAAGTCTAATAAGAGCCCATGAAGAATACATCTTAGTCAGCAAAAACATTATCATGGTTGGAATGTTTACTCATTTTCTCAACTTCGTCATTTATTTTGTTGTTCTAAGCCAGATAATATATTAAAAAATCAATGAGATCTACCACTTTCCTACTGTACTGTTGGTTAACAGAAAGATTTGCCTAGAAGAGCACTGCCTGGGGATAGAAGATGTGGTTCCGACCCTTGTTAATCGTGTGGTAATGCACTAAATTCTCTGGTAATGTACTGAGTTCTCTGAACTCTGTTTTTCTTAGGTGCTCAAGAGACCTAGAAATTGATTGATCCATTTTGTTTTGAGGCTCAAATATATAAAAGTACGTTTAAATTATTACTGTATTTCAGTAGCACAACCACCTACATCCCTTGCAGTAATAACACTACCTAACATTAAAAATACATCTTTGTTATTTATGCCTTTCCTTGTCCTTTATTGCTTCCATTTTGTAGATGAGAGATCTGCAACTCAAAGGGTTTGAAATGATTTGTCAACACTAGTTAATGGCGAAAGTCCCCTCCACTCTTCTGTGTCCAAATATGGTTCCTTTTCCACTGCCCTCCACTGAGTACTAGTTCTCCTAAGCCTGTATATAACCCACTTTCGGGGACAAAATAGCAAGTCAAGGAGGCTGCAGGAAAGATGCAGGGAGAGAGGCTGGTTGTCGGGCTTCATAAGGCTAGATCCTCTACTTCAACAGTTCTTCCACTTGACCTTCAACTACAGTCGTCCTTCAAGGGTCATGGGAAAGGATTTAATGGGATGGGGGTTTATTGAATCCATTCTCAATATATTATGTAGAGTAAATGTTTACTTCTTCTACGTTAAGAGGTATTGATCTAAGGCAGTATTTTCAGCACTTTTAATAATTGCCCCTCCTTCCTCATAAGGAGCCTTCTTAGACCTTTTTCCTAATCTCTTCCTCCCTTTAGTAGAATTGTAGTACCACAGATTTACTGTATCTGTTTATGTTCTGTGGCCCCCTGGAGGTCCTGGACCATTGTGCTAAGACTTTTTCCACCCTAAGAACTAATTCTGCATGAGAACAAGAAGGCATGACGAAAGGCTGACAGTCTACCTCTACTTAGAGAAGGAGCACAGAGATCGAGAGTGTAGTGGGGCTTGCCTGGGTTCAAATTCTAGTTGAGCCAGTTCTAAGCTGTTAAATTACTTAATTTGTCTTTGTTAAGACAGTTCGTTTCTCCTGTCAGGGGAAGGAGGGATTGTAAGAGCAGCAGCATCATTGTGATATCCATGTAGACTTAAAACAATATTGGCACGTAGTTAAAGCTCAGTATGTGCTTTTTTTAAAAATTTTTTAAAGTTTTATTTATTTATTTATTTGACAGAGAGATAGAGAGCACAAGTCAGCAAAGTGGCAGGCAGAGGGAGAGGGAGAAGCAGGCTCTCCGCTGAGCAGGGAGCCTGATGTGGGATTCGATCCCAGGACCCTGGGATCATGACCTGGGCCAAAGGCAGTGGCTTAACCGACGGAGCCACCCAGATGCCCAGTATGTGCTTTATTGCTGTATTTTAGAGTAAGGAACATCTGAGCCCTAAGCCTAAATCATCTGGCTAACAAATAGTCAGTTATTACTCATAGCTCAGTTTCTTCATCAATATATAATTGGTTTCACTCAAAACCACAAATGCTTCTGCATTGTAGAATGTAAGTACATGCCTTCATCTCTTTATCCTCACATTTAATTGAACCTGTCTCTGTTTTTGCTATTTTTAATTAACACAATTATTTCTGGATTCTTGGATTATATTCTCATTGTTTTGTCTGTAGCCTATGAAGTTGAATCTAGAATCTTTATGGAAAAGTATTCCTCAAACGTTTCCTTTGGAATAATAAGAGCAATTTAATACTTTACAGAACATTTGCAAGGCCCGTATTGTACTCATCCTCAAAATATCTTATGATGTAGGTGTTTTTATTCTTCCTTTGTCATAAGAAATTGGTAGTGGAGTTAATGGAGTAAAATCAAACTATGAGGAAAATATATGTTGTTTATCTCTAGACCACACAAAATCATGGGTTGTATAACACACACAACATACAAAGACTTAAAATTGAAAAAAATACATAAAGGAGAAGCCATTTATTTATTGACTTCTATTATGGCTTTTTCTTTTCTTTATGGGCCGGAGGAATTTTGACATGACAAATATCAGCTTACCGCAGCCACCCTTAGATTTTCCATGGTCCTTGACATTAACACCATGTAAATGTCATTTGGAGGAGACTCATGGCAGTGCCATCCATGGGCTTTTTTGTTGTTGACTTCATAGTTGTTAAATAGCCGGTCTTATCCTGAAGCTAGAAGAAATCTCCTGTGTTATTATTAATATATTTATTCAACAAATAGTTGGGTACTAGTAGATGTTAGGCATGGATTATCATCTCTTCTCTGGTCCCTACTCTATCACTGAGCATGGACTTGTTCTTTATATATGTAAAGGTATAGGTCTTTTCATTTTCTTGGTTAATTTTATTCTTAGATATTTTATTCTTTCTGGTGCAGTTATAAATGGGATTGTTTTCTTAATTTCTCTTTTTGCTACTTTGTTATTAGTGTATAGAAGCGGAACAGTTTTCCATGTATAATTTTGTTTCCTGTGACTCTACTGAATTTACTAATCAGTGCTAGTGGTTATTTGGTAGAGTCTTTAGAATTTTCCATATATAGTGTCTTGTGATCTGCAAATAGTGAAAGTTTTACTTCTTCCTTACCAACTTGGATGCCTTTTCTTTTTCTTATCTGATGCTACAGTTAGAACTTCCAGTACTATGTTGAATAAAAGTGATGAGAGTGGACATTTTTGTCTTATCCCTGATCTTAGAGGAAAAGCTCTTAGTCTGTCACCATTGAGTATGATGTTGGCTGTGGGTTTTTCATATATGGCTTTTATTATGTTGAGGTACGTTCCCTCTTAACCTAGGTTGTTGTGAGTTTTAATTATGAGTGAGTTTTATTGTCAGATGATTTTTCTGCCTGTTGAGATGATCATATGGTTGTTACCTTTTTTTTTTTTAAGATTTTATTTATTTACCTGACACACAGAGAGAGATCACAAGTAGGTAGAGAGGCAGGCAGAGAGAGAGGAAGAAGCAGACTCCCTGCTGAGCAGGTAGCCTGATGCGGGGCTCGATCCCAGGACCCTGAGACCATGACCAGAGCCGAAGGCAGAGGCTTAACCCACTGAGCCACCCAGGCGCCCCCCTTTTTTCTTATTAATGTAATATTTCACATTGATTGATGTGTGGATCATGACTCAGCCTTGTATCCCTGGAATAAAGCCCACTTGATCATGGTGAATGGTTTTTTTAATGTATTATTTATTTTGACTTGCTAATATCATGTTGAGGACTTTTGCATCTATGTTTATCAGAGATACTGGCCTGTAGTTCTCTTTTTTTGTAGTGACTTTGTCTGGTTTGGTATCAGGGTAATGTTGGCTTGTAGAATGTATTTGGAGGCTTTCCTTCCTTTTCCATTTCTGGAATATTTTGGAAAGAATAGATATTAACTCTTCTTTACATGTTGGGTAGAATTTCCCTGTGAAGCCATCTGGCCCTAGACTTTTGTTTGTTGGGAGTTTTTTTGGATTACTCATTCAATTTCATTGGTAATAATTAATCTGTTCTAATTTTCTCTTAGTTCCTGATTTGGTTTTGGGAGGGTATATGTTTCTAGGAATTTATCAATTTCTTCTAGGTTGTCCAATTTGTTGGCGTATAATTTTTCATAATTTTTTTAATCAGAGAGAGAGAGCACAAGCAGGGGGAGCAGCAGGCAGAGGGAGAAGCAGGCTTCCCCACTGAGCAAGGAGCCCGATGTGGGACTCGATCCCAGGATATTAGGATCATGACCTGAGACAAAGGCAGCCGCTTAACCAGTTGAGCCACCCAGGTGCCCCTCATAATTGTTTTCTTATAGCCCTTTATATTTCTGTAGTGTCAGTTGTTATTTCTCCTCCTTCATTTCTGATTTTATTTAAGTCTACTCTTTTTTTCTTGATGAGTTTGGCTAAGGGTTTATCAATTTGGTTTATCTTTTCAAAGAACCTGGTTCTTTCCAGCCCTTTGAAAGTGTTACTCTTTGTTGTCATGACATCTATACTCATTTATTCCTTCACAAGTATCTAATGAGTGCTACTATATGTTAGGCACTAGGATAAAGTAATGGGAAAAAAGATAAAGTTCTTGCCCTTCTGGAGCCCACATTAGAGGAGGGTGCAGACAGATAAGCAAGATACCTGAATAAAATAGATGGTATGTTAAATATTCTTCAGTACTAAGAATAAATGTAAAATAGAAAAGGGAGATGGGAAGTGTTGTGTGGGTGAAATTTTAGATGATTTGGCCATGAAACGCCTCACTGTGAGAGTGACTGATTATTGGATCATTACTGGAGGAAGTGAAGGATCTAAATGTGGGTGTGAATAGAAAAAAATTAAGTATGGGGCCTAAGGTGGGAATATGCCTGATGTGTTTGAAAAATATTGAAGAGGAGAAGGGTGTTGAAATGAATTCATTGAAAGAGTAAATGGGGCAAAAGGGAGAGTAGAGGAGAGTAATAGGAGGTAAGCTCAGAAAGGCAATAGGAGGTTAAACCATATAGAGCCTTGCAGGTCATTGCTAGGACTTGGGCTTTTAACTCTGAGTGAAATGGGAAACCACTGGAAGGGACCGAGCAGCTTAGTAACATGATCAGATTTACATCTTAATAGAATCACTTTGGCTGCTGTGTTAAGAATGGACTAGTAGAGCAGAGAGACCAGGTGAGAGGTAATCTTGTCTTGGATCACAGTAGAGGTGAGGAGAGGAGGAGAGGTCGTAGAATTATGGATACATTTTGAAAGTACACCCTACATGACTTGCTGATGGACCAGTTATGGGATGTGAGAGAAGGAGACAGAGAGATCAAGGATGATACCATGATTTTTGACTTAGCACCTAGAAAACTAAAGTGGTCATTAGGGGTGCTGGGTGGCTCAGTTAAGTGTCTGCTTCTGGCTCAGGTCATGATCCCAGGGTCCTGGGATAGAGCCCCCCATCAGGCTCTATGCTCAGCAGGCTCTATGCTCAGCTCTTCCTCTCCCTCTGCCCCTCCCCCTGCTTGTGCTCTCTCTCTGTCAAGTAAATAAATAAAATCTTTAAAAAAAATAAAAAATAAAGTGGCCATTAAAAATCTGAGGAACATCATTACCTGTCAGCATTCTCTCTCAATAGATTAAAAATGGACAACTCCCCAACTTGAACAGAGTGACAGGAAATCGTTACTTTATCCAAGAGACAGTACAGGATCTTAAGTTCTATTCTTTTTTCTTTTAGGATTTAAAAAAAATTTTTATTACATATAATGTATTATTTGCCCCAGGGTAAAGGTCTGTGAATCATCAGGCTTACACATCTCACAGCATTGAGTTCTATTCTTGAATGTTCCATAAATTAGCCCTGTGGTGTAGGATAAGCCACTTCATATAAGTCTCAAATTTACTTTTTCATAAATTGACACTGACTCAGGCATTATCTTCTCTAAGAAACCTTCTCTAATGTCATTGTCCAAAGAATATTAATTTCTCCAGTGCCCTACTTCTATAACTTGTATGAATTTCTGCTATACCACATACTTATATTTTGTGTATTGACATATCTGTTGTCCTTACTAGACATTGTGCTTCTCAATTGAGGGCAAGACCTATATCTTATGAATTTTGTATCTTGCACTGTAACTTAGTTTAGACACATCACTACATACTTCACATGATTGCTGATTTTAATAAAAAGATGAGCATTTGTTTTTTCATAAAATTGTATCTTCTTGGTATAAGCTTGGAATATATTGCAGGATTAGGGAGGGTGTATTAATATTTTTGGTTTGAGGAATGGATTGTACCCTGTAGAGCTACATTTTTTTTTTTCAGCTGGGGAGGGTGGCAGGAAAGAGGAACTTTCCCCAGTGATTAGCTCAAATAATTTATATTCAGTCCCAGTGTAATTTGATCATCTCTTGATTATTCTTTGGAGGTTAAAAATAAAGGTTAGAGATTGTAAGACTTTTGATTTTGTTGTTTTCAACTCCATTATCTATGTCCTCATAAATTTCATTTTTAAGATGTAATTTACTTCCAATTCAATTTGTATTTATTGATTTTTTTTCTCCCACAGGAAATACATTTTTGTACTAAGTATAAAGAAGTAAATGTAGACATAGTAGAATAAGAAGGGAGGAAGCCCTGCTGAGGACGCCTACTGTTGGCTTCAAGTAATTCAGTTGGACTTGGGGATTAAGCTAAAACATGGATTTCCTGGATCACAGTTTCTTTCTTTATTTTTTTTAAGATTTTATTTATTTATTTGACAGAGAGATCACAAGTAGGCAGAGAGGCAGGCAGAGAGGGAGGAGGAGAAACAGGCTCCCCGTTGAGCAGAGAGCCTGGATCCCAGTTGAGATTGCTCCCTGTCTGAAGGTTCTTCAAGGGCCTCACATAAAGTTGTTTACTTGAAACAGAACAAAGAGTAATTTTATTTAGTTAAAAAAAAAAAGTTTAGACAAACCATAAGAGACTTCTAATCTCATAAAACAAACTGAGGGTTACTGGGGGGTGGGAGGGTAGGGATAGGGTGGATGGGTTATGGACATTGGGGAGGGTTTGTGCTTTGGTGAATGCTGTGAAAGATGTAAGCCTGATGATTCACAGACCTGTACCCCTTGGGCAAATAATAAAAATAAAATTAAAAAAAAAAGTTTATTTGGGAGTAGCTGAGAAATTGCAATTGGGGACAAACAAGCTATGATGAACCATAGGCAAGTCTGAAGAGACAAAGTGGATGGGGGATGTCCACTTTTATTGTTTAGGAGGAAATTGGGAAGGAATGTTGTGAGCAAAAGCTTATGGACAAGAACAGGAGTTCAAGGCCGTGGCGGCTTTTCAATGGCTGCAAGTGGTGGTTGGTGTGTGGTTGCTGGAGGGACCATCCTTCCTTTTCTTAAAAGCAGGAGATAAAGTTTCTATGTGAAAAACATCCTTTCTTATTGAAGTCACTCTTGTCTTCCTTCTTCCTGCTGGTTATGCAGGCTGCAGAGAGTGGTACTTTCACGAGAGCTCCCCCTTCAGTGCTTCTGGACCCCATCTTAAATGGGGTTTTCTTCATTTATTTTTACAAAGTAATGAAAGCAATTTTTTGTTTTGTTTTAAAACTTTGCTCTAAAGACAATTCTGATAGATAAATTCCAAAAATACTTAAGCAACAACAACATCATTGGGGTTATATTCAAGCTACTTGGAAGGGGACATTCTCTCTTTTTTTAATCCCTCTATTTTAAAATAAATTAAGACTTCGAGGAAGGATACAGAAATAGCGAGAGGGTCCCCACGTGCCTTGCCCTCAGCTTCCCCTAATGTTACCTTCTTACACTGCTGTAGCTTGGTGATTGCAACCTGTACGTGGGTGTGTACAGAATTCTGTTAACTCATCTGTAGACCCTGTTGGCATTCCATCAATTTTTCCATTACTGTCTTTTTTCTAGTTCAGGTTCCACTCTAAGATGCCACATTGTATTTTGTTGTCATGTCTCAGTCATATCTCCCGCTGTGTCAGTTTCCTTATCTTCCATGACCTTGCCACTTTTGAAAAATAATGGCCAGTTATTTTATAAAATGTTTGATGTTTCCTCATGATTGGATTCAGCATATGCAGGAAAGCATTCTGGTGAATAAATAAGCCAGTATGCATCTGCTTAAAAGTAGCAATAGGTCATATATAAACATTAATAATCTTAAAGACCATGTTTTGAATTGTATTGGGCTGTTATTTTTCCCCATTTCAGATCTGTGGATTTCTCCTTCACAAATGAAAGGGTAAGTCAGCAAATCAAACAAACAACTTTTGAGAATATGCTGTAAAAATATAGTGTTAGGTGTCTTGGGAAATACAAAGAAATGGAAGACATAATACTTTACCTCAAAAACTATACAGTTAGGCTAAGGTGACAGACAAGGTGCAGAGAGTTTGTTTGCTACCTGACTGAAGTTGTTCACTATTAAAATGTATATGCACAAAAGATCAAGTGAAAGGCATATTGGTCTTATTTAACTTTAAATCATTGACTCAATTAAGTTTTTTTAATGGCTTAATTAAACAGGAAAGAACTTTGTTGACTCATACAAGCTGAAAAGCCCAGATCTCAGGACCTTCTGGGTTTAGGGCTTTAAAAATATCATCAGCATTTGGTTCCTTTCTGTCTCCTGTTGGTGCCTCTTGTTGTGTTGACTTTAGTCTCCTATGTTCCCAGCACAGCAGCAATAATTCCTGTCTCTCTCTTCTGGGTTTTAGGGACAATGGGAAAGAAGAACAGAGAGATTTCACTCCTGAACCAATAGCTGTGGCTAGGGCGAACACTGTAAGGACAAAGTTAGTCCTGGATCACATGCCCTACCCCAGGGTTGGGAGGTAGACCCAGCTTCATGAGAAGCAGGTAATTGAGCAGGAGAGAGGTTGTTCTGAAGGAAATAGGGATATACTTATGGGAAGGAAGGTAAATGAATGCTCAATGGTAAAAAAACAAAACAAAAACAAAACCACAAACCCTAGATATTTACTGTATTGTCAGTTGGTTTAAATTTAGAGGGGTAAATGCTCTTCAACACGAGACAAATTTATTGTTCTGCTGATGGATATATCTACATGCAAACAAATAACTTGCTACCGCATGCTTAGCTCATAGAGATTTATATAATTAAATTACATTAGTCTGTCATTCCAGTCACTGCATGGAGATATATCACATTTTCTTTCTCTTTTTTTTTAATATTTATTTATTTGACACAGAGAGAGAGAGAGAGATCACAAGTAGGCAGAGAGGCAGGCAGAGAGAGAGGAGGAAGCAGGTTCCTTGCTGAGCAGAGAGCCTAATGCGGGGCTCGATCCCAGGACCCTGAGTTCATGACCTGAGCCAAAGGCAGAGGCTTTAACCCACTAAGCCACCCAGGTGCCCTCATGTTTTCTTCTAAAGTTAGTATTTGCATTTTTTCAGTCATCTAAATATCAGTGTCCAGTGATTATATTTCTTGGGAACTTCTCCCTGGTAATTACAGTAGTCACTGGTCTCACTCTATGTGTTCTGATCTGGGCTGCAGACCCGTGGATTTTTGAAGGTGTTATTAACTTTGTACTCTGAGGTTTCTGTTTGGTTGAGTTTTGGGGGGTTTACCCTAACAATAAGCCATGTGGCAAACTGCCTAGCCAGGACAGGCATTGTCCTTTTTTGTCCCTCTGTGTGTGTGTGTGTGTGTGTGTGTGTACACGTGCGCGTGTGTGTGTGTGTGTGTTTGCACACACGTCTGCGCATGCTGCATTCCCAGATTATACATCACTGATATGTCCTATAAAATCTGCTTTTTCACTCATGTTCAGGTGACTTTGTTATGAAGTGGTTGACAGGGAAGGTTATAAAAATTTTGTGTACCATTTGGAAAAGGAGAGAAAGCATTCTCTGAAGGGGTGAGTGTATTTTTTGTTGGAAGCTCAGTTTGATAAAGTGACCACTCAAGTTTCCTTCCAACCCTAAGGCAGGATGGGACTTAATGCCATGACACAAATAAGCTGCTGCCACAATGAGGCACCTGGTAAATGCCTTTTGATCATGGTGATTAAATAAAGGTCAAAGAATATCTCTGTGTCCTAATGGTAGTCATCACACAACATCATCCTTTCTCCCAGTGCCTTTGAAAACACCACTTGAAAAGACTATTAAAAATACGTGTTTTGTTTAGGCAGCACATGCTCTCATTAGGCATCTCAGGGCTTTTTCAGAAAAATAAAACAAATGTTAGGGTGGTGAGTACTAGATTGTAGGTTTAAAAGAAAACTAAATGTAACCTTTTGTTATATAAAATAATAAATTCCTAAGATAACCAGCCTTTCTTTTCACACAAAATACGTCTTTCTGTTTTCTAGAAGTCTCTGAAAAGAGCCTTGTGATATGACCACAAATCTATAGGGAGAGGAAAGGACACTTTAAAAAAGTAGAAATTAACGGTGTTTAATTGCTTGTGGAAAGTGCAGATTTCTGAAGAGGATTATTTCCATTTTTCCGTAGGTAAACTTGATTAGCATGAAAAATGATTATAATACTTTTAAAACAATTGCCTATCAAATTGTTCCTATGCATTTAATTTTGGGTCTCATCAGAGGGAGAAATTTGTCTTGCCTATTCAATACTCTTTTTAGAAAAATCAGGTGACAAGACCACATTTTCTTTAATATTCTGACTGTGCTTTTCCTTATCACTGACATGAGCCTTACAACTAGAAAGCAAAAAGGCTTTCCAATTTGAAAGCAAAAGTTTAATTACTCAGTTGGACTATGCTATCATGGATGCAGTAAGAAATATATTTCATGTGAATTTCAGACTAATGTTCCCTTAGGCTTGACAAGATTATAGACTATGTAGTCTAAAGAAATTTTCTATTTGCCAGGTAAATTGGCACCCCTGTATGATAAGGGGTCACTGTTACTCAAAGTGTGCTTGGAAGGCACAAGCTTTTTAGCATCTGATTATGGACAGCAGCATACCACTGGTTGTGATTTCAGAGACTAGGAAGGCATATGGTAACCTAAAGTACATTTTAACGAGACCCCTATGTACATAAAAGTTTGAGAAGCACTCTTGTGGAGTAAAGTAGTTTGAAATGTGAACCCTGGACATGGATTACCTGGGGTTAATATACCAGGTCCAACAATCGTAAGCTGTCAGGGGTAGACAAACTATCGTTGGTCTTCTTAATTTGGCCTGCTGCTTTTTTTTTTTTTTTTAAGATTCTATTTATTTATTTGACAGAGAGAGACACAGCAAGAGAGGGAACACACGCAGGGGGAGTGGGAGAGGGAGAAGCAGGCTTCCCGCCGAGCAGGGAATCGGGGCTCGATCCCAGGACCTCGGGATCATGACCCGAGCTGAAGGCAGAGGCTTAACGACTGAGCCACCCGGGCGCCCCGGCCCGCTGCCTATTTATGAATGGCTTGCACCCTAAGAATGGTTTGTACATTATTGAAAAGTTTTTTTAAAAAAGAATTTTTGTGACACATGAAAATTATGTGAAAGTGATATTTCTGTGTTTATAAAGTTTTATTAGAACACAGCTACACTCATTTATTGGTGTAATGTCTATGCCTGCTTTAGTGCTACCTGAGCAGAGCCGAATAGTTGCCACAAAAACCCTATGGTCTGCAAAGCCAAAAATGCTTACTCTCTAGCCTTTACAGAAAAAAAAAAATTTGCCTACCTCCGAGCGAGGCAGTCTTCATTAAATTACAAAAAATCCCTGTGTCTCAGTTTTCTCCTCTGTAAAGTGGCGATAATAGACTAGTATGTGTGTCATAGAATTGTTGAGAGAAGAGGCATCATGGTGTAATGGTTACAAGCAGAGATTCTGGAGCCAAACTGAGTTTGATCTTGCTCTGCTATCTCGTACCCTTTGGTCTAGACAAGTCACATAACCTCTCTGTGCCTCAATGTCCTCATATGTAAAATGAGACAAGTATTCTAGTACCTGTTTCCTGTGGTTGCTGTGGAAGTAAATGAATCAGCACAGATAAAGAAAATGGAGTTGTATCTGGCCTTACTCCTATTAATTTTATTCCTATCGGCGATGGTGTTGTGATTGTTTCCACCTGCCTCATAGGATTATTTTAAGAATGAAATGAGATAATTCAGGTGAAGTTTAGGGCACCTTAATAAATGTTAGCTGTTGTTGCTGTTATTGATTCTGCACATTTTCAGCTAGAAGGTGCTGGTATATCTATGGTTCTCATGTTGGCTGGGGATTGGAATGCAATCAGAATAAAAGAGTGAAAGGGAAGTAATTTGGAAAGGCCTTTCATACAATTAATATAGTATTTATTCCTATGTTTAATTAGTGATGCTAACCTTAACTCATCAAAGTAACTATTAATTAGTAGTGATATCTTTTTAAATTTATTTTTAATTTTTTAAAGATTATTTATTTGAGAGAGAGAGAGAGAGAGTGAGAGAGGAAGAGGGAGAAGCAGACTCCCTGCTGAGCAGGGAACCTGAGGTGGGGCTCAGTCCTAGGACCCTGAGATCATGACCCAAGCCGAAGGCAGACGCTCAACTAACTGAGCCACCCAGGCACCCCTAATGATATCTTTCTTTAAGTGACTTTGTTATATAAATAGGTGAGAATGATTTATTATCTGTGTGTGAGTTTTACATAACTGGCAATTCCACAAGGATTGAGTGTGACTTAAGGAGTTCCTAATTTTTTGGCATTTGTCATTATTTCACAAATCACCCCATTCTTAATATGTTTTTAAGAATAAAATGGCAAGCCCCTGACTAAAATTCATCAATTCAAAATTATTGGATTCCAAGTAGATTACTTTTTACTGCATTACATACTTTCAAATCACCAAAATTTGATGTTTGGAAAAAAAAAGTTAATTCATACATGCAAAGAAGAATAAAAAGGCAATAAAATATCTTGCAGTTGAATTCTTTTGTCTGAACAGTAAGTAAGAAAGTGGTTGGCAGGAAGAGCACCTATTAAAAAAAATAAAGGGCAGTGATCAGTTGGAAGAGATTTTTGTTGTTGTTGTTGAGAGATAAACACTGGATTCTGTAAACCCAGGAAAAGAGAGAGTATTTAAGATAGGAGTGGGTAAAATAGCATGAGAGTTTGGTGGGAGGGCCCTGATGCCTTTGAGCTAGTTACGAGTTAAATTTAATATAATCTATATGATTGATTCTAAAAATAATTTGATCTAGGAAAGAACTGTTATATAATTTCTCCTGCTGCTTATTTTTCATTATAAACCCATTATAACTTTTAGCAGGAGGAAGGAATTTTCTTGCAAGTCAGAGTTAAAAATTAGGATAGTTTCGAAGAAAAGTTGGAAAGTGTGTGTGTCTATGTAACTGGTGTGTAAGTGTGTATACTTCTGAAGTAGAAGATTAAACTCAACTGCATTTAAATAATCTCCTAGAGGTTAAGTTCCATATCCAGTTCCCTTCAAGTTCTATCATTTTGATAATTTCTAGATATTCTTTATTGAATACTATTCAGTAGTATTGAATACAATTCAGTACCCACCTCCTCAAAAGAGGAGAAAAAGTGTGACTTTTCTCCAGATTAATCACCTTTACAACTCCAACCTAACATAATATGATACTACCTTTTTAAAAATATATTATCAATAATCAGCTTTTTTGGTCTAAGTATTTAGTATTTTCCCTGTAAAATACAATGTCAGTATCTGTCTTATATTGTCCATTTCTCTGGGACTGTGCTTGTTTAGATTATTTTTGGAAATTTTTAACAGCCGTATGCTGCTGATAATTATGCATGCTATCATGCTGCTGTGCCTAATGGAATCATAAATCAAAATCTTTCATTCGATTCCCGTTGACACACGCTGCAATGTCTCATCTACCTAATAAGTCTTTATTGCCCTCTACTGTATCACTTTAGATTTGCTCATCACATTTTTCTCAATTGCTAATTGGACACAGTTTCTTAAACTAAATTCATGTACAGGGCTGCCATTTTACAGAATTCCGGGGGGCACCATTGCACCACTGCCCCCCTGGGATTGTGCAGTGCATATACGTGCATGGTCACACATGGCAGCCACGCATTTACCTTCATTGCACCAACAGAGAGGGATTCAATTTTGGGTGTTTATCCTCACTATTTGGAGATGACCAATTAATTTACATAAACTAACTTTTCATGAAGATCCAGCATTTGATTACATCACTCAGTCACTGTAAATCTAGTCAGTATTTGTACCTGTTTTATTCTGTTTAATTCAGTTATTCCTGAGCTGCAGGCAGTGCTTGAGACTATAAATGTTTAGACTTTAGAATTTATTCACAAAAGATTAAAATTTTTAACTTGATTTAAAGAATGAACTTAGGAGACTTCACTGGGAATGTAAATAGTTTTGGCATATTTACAGCGCGGTGTTTTCAGTTGTGAAGTTGGCTAGTTACGTAGGTGGGAAGCTGTTGGAGTTGTGATAGTCAGTGTATCACAAGCATTTTGTCACTACTTGACTTCTCTATATTTTTAACAACCGTAGTAGCAATTCCTTAAATTTCTGGAATGTTCCATTCCCCCAGAGTATGTCCCAAAGAATTGATTCTTTTTTTTTTTTTTCATTAATTCTCAAGCTGTATGTGATGGACAGTTGGGAAAAGATGGGACAAAGATGAAGAAAAAGATGAGAACCCCTGAAAGATGTAGAGCTCCTAGTGCAGAAATGTTTCCTTGCCTTTTCCAGTTTCTAGAAAATGTTCACATTCCTTGGCTCCCGTTCTCCTTCTTCCATGTTCAAAGCCAGCCATGTGTATTCTTTAATCCTGTATTACCTTTCTACTGTGGTCATAAGTCCCCCTGACTCCAACACCTTGTCTACTTCTGAGGATCCTTGTGATTACATTGGGCCCACCCATATCCATGATCATTTCCCCATCTGAAGATACTTCGTCACATATGCAAGGTCCTTTCTGCTGTGCGAGGTGATCTGTTCACCGGTTCAAGAGATGAGGACATAGACATCTTTTTGGGCCACATTCTGCCTCCCACACTCTGATTTCCTCTCACCTCCATAGCATGGTGGCTGAGAGCATTGGCTTTTAATCCTAGTTTTATCAAGTTCTACCTGAGGGACCTGTGTGAATACTACACCTCTTGGAGTTTCATGTTTCTCATCTGTGAATGAGTTGCTGTCTTGCTTAACATAGTGCCTGGAATATGGTGAGCAATCGACAACTTAGTGCTGTTTCTAATAATGGCACTGTCATCACTGTTACCATTGTTGTCATGATCATCGTCTGTTTCCTTACCTCCTTCCACGTCTTTATGCTTCTTTAGCTGAAGAGCTGTGGATCATTCAGATTATTTGTTTTTGTGGTGCCTGGGACAGGGCCCCTTTAGAAGTTTTTGAGATCATTCAATAAACAGTGATGGAGGGGCGCCTGGGTGGCTCAGTGGGTTAAAGCCTCTGCTTTCGGCTCAGGTCATGATCTCAGGGTCCTGGGATCGAGGCCCGCATCGGGCTCCCTGCTCAGCGGGGAGCCTTCTTCCTCCTCTCTCTCTGCCTGCCTCTCTGCCTACTTGTGATCTCTCTCTGTGTCAAATAAATAAATAATCTTTAAAAAAATAAACGGTGATGGAATTAATCAAGTAAAAGAAAACTGCACTGATTTCAGACTGCACTATTTCAGACTGTTAGTCCAAGCCACTATTGTGCACGCTCCAAAGAAATGTTACCTACGGAGCCTTTAATTGCCTCCACTTTCATGTTCTATGTTTAGCTCATGTCACTGAAGCTGTACCCTATGTTTCAAATTGGTTTTCTTCCAGCAAATCATGCAGGCATGTTTTCTCTCAGATATGACCTTCTAGGTTTCTGAGCCAACTTTGACAAGAATTAGACATTTTTTTTT